>NQII01005142.1:255817-299274 GCA_002778355.1 Clitarchus hookeri | reverse complement strand
GGAGCTGTTTTTCGCGTTCGAGGCTGAAAAGCTCTAGCGATAAAGGCGACAATACCACGCACATCAAGTGTGCCATCGCCACTAAGGACGAGGTTCTCAACTGGCGCGTAGTATTCTCTTGATGCTGCCTGTATGACCTACAGCGGTGACCATGTAACTGTATTGGTGCAGAGCCTGTGGCAGGGTTCAATGCAGGGCCTTCGAATATTTAGTTTTTATCAGACACGTAAATTNTTGTATTGGTGCAGAGCCTGTGGCAGGGTTCAATGCAGGGCCTTCGAATATTTAGTTTTTATCAGACACGTAAATTTTGAGATACAGAGCACTGAAGGTCGTTTTTAGCTACGCTGGAGTGCTCTAACATGATGTCGCGGGCCTTATCTGGCGTGTATGTTGTTTTCGTACACATCGGACGCACTTTGAATAGTTTCACATCGTGCAAACACTCTGCAGCGCGGTTCAAACACCAGGTAGGCTGGAGCCTTCATTAAACTGACAAAACGGGCCGGCGAAATACTTGATCGCACTCGGAATTGCTGTTGCTTCGCCCGCAGGTTTACTTCCATGCCGCGACCGTAAGGCAACGTGTTTTCTCAGGGTACTGCCGTTTCCTCCACCATGCACTCCGTCGACGCTCCATCTTCGCCTCGCTTCGCACAAAGACTATTCTGCTTCAATGCCACATCACAGCGTGTCATATAATAGCAGACAGCCGCCCGAGCCAAGCCACCCCGACGTATGTTCTTACAGCACGTCAGACAGCTTAGCCATGCCACTACCAATGCATTGCGCTCTCTTTCTCTCTCTCTCTTTCTCACACCGCCCAACCCTCATACGCCCCGAATGGCCTTGGTGTCGTGAAACCGGGAGCCTAGACTGCCATAACTCACGAGGTGTTTGTCAAACAAATGCCCCCCCCCCCNCCCCCCCCCACATACCCAAATAATTGGGTCGGTGGCGAGGCGCCGTGTGTACGTGGGTTGTTGGGCATCGGACCCGTATTTAGGCTGTTAATTGGTCTTTCTCACACGCACACGCACAGAAAATATATACATAATTTCGGAGCCCTTAAGTCACCAGATGGCAACATTTAAAAACGTGCTAAGATACACGATGAAACCGGTTGCAAAACTGAAATGTACCTTAACTACAAATTGTCATGCACGTTCGCCGGTTTATGTCACATAGTTCCACACCGCACGACGGGAAGCTGTAACAGCGACGCTCATTCCCTTCCATGCGCAGGAACTAATCAGGATCTTAATGTTCTTAATTTCACTAATTGACCTATGTAATACATTTTTGTAATCTTAGGCAATACTTTTTATGAATTTAATGATATGTATAAATACGAAGAAATACGTATATAAATATAATCCAATTAACTACGCATATAAATGTAATACGAAGAAGTACGTATGTATATAAATGTAAGAGGTACATACATGCGAGGTATCAATAGCATCCTGTTTGCTTCGTATTTACAATTTTAATTTTTGACCTCACGAGTGATTGTGTACTTTCAAAACAATTGGCACTAAACAGCAATTCATTAAAAAAAGCTGAAGTAATTTTTTATATGATCTCTGTACACAAAGCATAATTCAGTCTTCACTGTTTCTGTGTATGTATGCCTACACATTTGACGTTAGCGAGCGTAAATGGAACACTGTACTTTATTTCAGTGTCTTGATATTCAAAATGTAAGGAACAATAATGGCACACTCCCATGAAATTGATGTTGATAATAAGGAGATTCTTTTATTTTAAGAACGAGGTTACTTAAAAGTTGCTAAAAATCGATAAAATGTCAGTTTTAAATTGCAATACACGTCACTACGACTAACCAGCTGCAATCCGAACACAAAATAAATATCCATTACATTTAATATATCTCTGACGATGTTAATAATACACAACTTTTTAAGAAGTTCTATTCGCAGATAAATATTATGGCACTCGTTATTTACTATCACTTTTCATGTTTACTATTGGCTGAGCCCTCACACTAGGAAAGTATAAATGTATTATATGATATCACAATCTGAAAGTCTGCGTTCTTCTTTTGATTCAGAAAGGTTTGGTGAAAGCCCCACAGACGGGCTTCGAGTGGAAAGAGCGCCATCCCAAGAACTGCACCTCATTTGCAGTCTCATCTTCTTCCTGCCCGACAAAAGTTGCCCATGCACACTGGAACCGAACTGGAACTGGACTGGAATGAGATAATCCAGTCGACTCGACGAGGCGGATTGGAGTGTATAGCCCGGAGCAGAACAAAATGGAGACTGCACATATTAAGAGTAGTTTCTCAGAACTCGTCTTGAGATCGTATAAGGTGATATTCTTGAGATGAACTTCCAGTCTTGAGATAAACGCGAATTAATAGTCAGGTCTCGAGACATCCTTAGCCGATCGTAGTGTTGCACGTTGCTGGTCCACATCACTCCTCTCGCCCCGTTCCGCCCCGCTCAAGGGAGAGAAACTGTGCACCCAAGGACAGAGTTGTAACGCGAGAAGAGCGCGGAGAATTACAAAGGCAAGCCGCCACGTGTGCCAGGTTATCCTGTCGGGACTTGTGCGCTCCTGACCTTCAGCGGATTGAATTTCTGGAGTTATCTTCGAGATTATGTTCCGGTCATCGCCTTTGCTTCTCTCAGAGAGATTCTGGTTTGCAGGGGACCTTATAGGTCGGGTCAACGAGACTACTTAAGCGACGACGGGCCTCCGAGCCGGCAGTATTTGAAGTTGGGAGGATTGGGCGACCTTGAGAGCCAGGCGTGCGAAGAGAGCGAAGACGACGAGCCAGCAGAGCGACGAGTGGCGGCGACAGTGACAGCGGGAGTGAAGTCTGCGGACTGCGAGCATCGGTGCAGTGAAGGGTGAGACTGACAAGCAGGGCTACTGAACTGGATACGTGAGCGTAAGACATTTGGAACGATTGCAATAGGCACATTTAATATGTGTAAATTATTATTTTGAATTGACTGTACCAATATCAACACATTGATGAGAACTTTAAATTCCATTAGAATTGAGATAGACATTAAATGTTGCACTCACTGCGAACAAGCATAATAGTGGAGCTAGGTAGTTTAATGTTTTAAATACCAAGAGTGAATAAAACAAATTAGTCAATTTATTTTTATTAAGACCTCCATCCCTCACGAACTATGATCCACCCCTCTGGCGCCTTGAAAACAATAGTTTCTAGCTTCTCATTTCAAGTGTTACCACACAGCTTGCGAGATAAGTTTCTTTTTATATAGCATCGCAAAGGACTCATGGAAGCAGAAATCGAGCTTTTTATTTCGCTGTCGATGCGCGTTTATAAGGCGCTACGCTTGATTATTTTTTTGTGTTTATGAATAAGTAAAGGTTGGCCACACTGCTCCATAGACGCTCTGCAACCTCGCTACAACCTTCCCTTCATTTATCAACGTTGTTATCGCATGTTTATCTTGTGACTTCTTTGTTTCTTTACTATGTTGAATGTACATGTAATTTAATTATTTTATATAGAGTAAAATCACGTTTGACAATCCTACAAATATATATACACGATGTTCGGAAATTAAACCCCCAAACTGCCGGAGGTGATTACTTATGTAAACTAGAGGTTGAAAATATACAGGACATCATATACCTAAACAGAATATTAAAGGAGATATGAGTCTGTGATAATTGGGTTGTGAAAACGTATTTTCGCTGCATGCCGACTACTGTCTACCCGCGGTAGTACGTCCCACAGGGACACGCCCATCTGTACTGTCTACCCGCGGTAGTACGTCCCACAGGGACACGCCCATCTGTACTGTCTACCCGCGGTAGTACGTCCCACAGGGACACGCCCATCTGTACTGTCTACCCGCGGTAGTACGTCCCACAGGGACACGCCCATCTGTACTGTCTACCCGCGGTAGTACGTCCCACAGGGACACGCCCATCTGTACTGTCTACCCGCGGTAGTACGTCCCACAGGGACACGCCCATCTGTACTGTCTACCCGCGGTAGTACGTCCCACAGGGACACGCCCATCTGTACTGTCTACCCGCGGTAGTACGTCCCACAGGGACACGCCCATCTGTACTGTCTACCCGCGGTAGTACGTCCCACAGGGACACGCCCATCTGTACTGTCTACCCGCGGTAGTACGTCCCACAGGGACACGCCCATCTGTACTGTCTACCCGCGGTAGTACGTCCCACAGGGACACGCCCATCTGTACTGTCTACCCGCGGTAGTACGTCCCACAGGGACACGCCCATCTGTACTGTCTACCCGCGGTAGTACGTCCCACAGGGACACGCCCATCTGTACTGTCTACCCGCGGTAGTACGTCCCACAGGGACACGCCCATCTGTACTGTCTACCCGCGGTAGTACGTCCCACAGGGACACGCCCATCTGTACTGTCTACCCGCGGTAGTACGTCCCACAGGGACACGCCCATCTGTACTGTCTACCCGCGGTAGTACGTCCCACAGGGACACGCCCATCTGTACTGTCTACCCGCGGTAGTACGTCCCACAGGGACACGCCCATCTGTACTGTCTACCCGCGGTAGTACGTCCCACAGGGACACGCCCATCTGTACTGTCTACCCGCGGTAGTACGTCCCACAGGGACACGCCCATCTGTACTGTCTACCCGCGGTAGTACGTCCCACAGGGACACGCCCATCTGTACTGTCTACCCGCGGTAGTACGTCCCACAGGGACACGCCCATCTGTACTGTCTACCCGCGGTAGTACGTCCCACAGGGACACGCCCATCTGTACTGTCTACCCGCGGTAGTACGTCCCACAGGGACACGCCCATCTGTACTGTCTACCCGCGGTAGTACGTCCCACAGGGACACGCCCATCTGTACTGTCTACCCGCGGTAGTACGTCCCACAGGGACACGCCCATCTGTACTGTCTACCCGCGGTAGTACGTCCCACAGGGACACGCCCATCTGTACTGTCTACCCGCGGTAGTACGTCCCACAGGGACACGCCCATCTGTACTGTCTACCCGCGGTAGTACGTCCCACAGGGACACGCCCATCTGTACTGTCTACCCGCGGTAGTACGTCCCACAGGGACACGCCCATCTGTACTGTCTACCCGCGGTAGTACGTCCCACAGGGACACGCCCATCTGTACTGTCTACCCGCGGTAGTACGTCCCACAGGGACACGCCCATCTGTACTGTCTACCCGCGGTAGTACGTCCCACAGGGACACGCCCATCTGTACTGTCTACCCGCGGTAGTACGTCCCACAGGGACACGCCCNCACAGGGACACGCCCATCTGGCGCGCTATGGAGCGTGTACTAGTGGAGGGCTCGTCGTCGATGTGCTGACGTATCTCTTCCTCACGCCGACGGTAGGGGTAGCAGCGATTTACCCACAGTACGTCCCACAGGGACACGCCCATCTGGCGCGCTATGGAGCGTGTACTAGTGGAGGGCTCGTCGTCGATGTGCTGACGTATCTCTTCCTCACGCCGACGGTAGGGGTAGCAGCGATTTACCCACAGTACGTCCCACAGGGACACGCCCATCTGGCGCGCTATGGAGCGTGTACTAGTGGAGGGCTCGTCGTCGATGTGCTGACGTATCTCTTCCTCACGCCGACGGTAGGGGTAGCAGCGATTTACCCACAGTACGTCCCACAGGGACACGCCCATCTGGCGCGCTATGGAGCGTGTACTAGTCCTCCCGAGCAGCAGCTACACGTGACGTATCTCTTCCTCACGCCGACGGTAGGGGTAGCAGCGACTTACCCACAGGGACACGCCCATCTGGCGCGCTATGGAGCGTGTACTAGTGGAGGGCTCGTCGTCGATGTGCTGACGTATCTCTTCCTCACGCCGACGGTAGGGGTAGCAGCGATTTACCCACAGTACGTCCCACAGGGACACGCCCATCTGGCGCGCTATGGAGCGTGTACTAGTGGAGGGCTCGTCGTCGATGTGCTGACGTATCTCTTCCTCACGCCGAACAGTGCGCACAGACCGAGGACGGCCAGCATTACGCATGTGTGTCTGCAACACGGGAAGCAAGTCACTTTTGCTGCGGACTTTGTAGGCGTTGTACAAGGCATTCGGCAAAAATACGTTTTCAAAACCCGATCTCCATAGGCTCATATCCTTTAATATTCCGTTTAGGTAAACGGTGTCCTGTATATATTCGAATCTATTTTTCAAAAAGAATCACCTCCCGTAGTATGGACGTTTAATTTCCTAACATTCTGAACCCCAAAATTTCAGGAAAGGTTGCAGATCACGAAATGCTGTTTTAGCTAAATGAAATTACGTACGGGGACAGGTAATTTGCCGCAAAATTACTATTCGTAATACGTGTATGAATATAAATAATTAAACCACATATGATTTTTCCCCAGAAAACATACATTTATTTCAACGGCATCTGAAAGTACATGCAAAGAGGAATTCAGTGATATAGTATATG
Source organism: Clitarchus hookeri (assembly GCA_002778355.1). Taxonomy (NCBI): domain Eukaryota; kingdom Metazoa; phylum Arthropoda; class Insecta; order Phasmatodea; family Phasmatidae; genus Clitarchus; species Clitarchus hookeri. The sequence continues at coordinate 292,818 of NQII01005142.1, read as the reverse complement.
CAATGGAAAGTATCACAGAAACGACAAGAAATAATGTGCTAATATGATTAAGTTAAGTGGGCCGGTAGCATGGGGCAGTGTACTCACAGCTGTAAGCAAGCAACACGCGCCGTGACTCATCCTGGCGGGACCGCTTCCTTATAGCAGCGTAGCGCTTCCCTTGAAGGGGAAGGGGGCACGGAATGCGATATTGGACAAAGGAGAGCACCGCAGTGGAGGGAAGATGGGCAATGTGAGTGCAAGTCTGACATCAATACATTATATTTTATTCAGATAGCAACGTAATTTAGGAGATTTGTTTCTTAGTCATCGACAGCAATACACATCTGTAGACGCACATGTAGCGAGCGACGAGCGGCCTGAAGTGTCCCTGACGTAATGTCTCTGCGAGCTGCCAAAATGCGTTCCCGCATGTCTTCTGGCGTCGTGAGAACTATGTTGTACTTCCTATCTTTCAGTGATCCCCACAAGGAAAAATCGAGAGGTGTGAGGTAGGGGGAGCGAGCTTGCCATCTTACAACACCACACCCTAACCATCGGTGTATCATNAGGTCAATGTTAGGGGTCAATATCATGGGTTATGGTCAGGGGTTACTGGGTTGTTGAAGGGATTAGGAGTGGGGAGGGTGTGGTGGTAATGGGGTAGATGGTCGTTGGTGTTAATTTTTTATAATTTATTATTAAAATAATCTTTTCATTAAAACAATTTTTATTAAAATAATTTAAATGAAACTAATTTCTTGGGATGTCGGGGGACGAACATCCAACATGGCCACCCTGGCTGTGACGCTTACCAAGATNAGGTCAATGTTAGGGGTCAATATCATGGGTTATGGTCAGGGGTTACTGGGTTGTTGAAGGGATTAGGAGTGGGGAGTGTGTGGTAGTAATGGGGTAGATGGTCGTTGGTGTTAATTTTTTATAATTTATTATTAAAATAATCTTTTCATTAAAACAATTTTTATTAAAATAATTTTAATGAAACTAATTTCTTGGGATGTCGGGGGACGAACATCCAACATGGCCACCCTGGCTGTGACGCTTACCAAGATGGCAGACGGTGGCTGTGACGACTACCAAGATGGACCGCACCGACCAATATGGCCACCGGCCGCGCCAACCAAGATGGTGGTCGGATTCTGATCCAAAATTCCAGATGCCATGCCTCAAACTCGCCATAAGCATACTACTTATTGTCTATTCCCGGTTTCATCAAACTTTTTTTTTATCAAAAATTTTAAAAATCATCTGATGTACGACGTGTTTCGTTGTTTCCTAAATATGCCAGGTATCACAAACTTTTTTACTTGTGTTAAAATAAAGGTATCTAATTTTTGGTTAAATTAAACTTTTACTTACATTTTATCTATACATTATAATACGACATTTATAATTAATATGAACAAAAACAGGGAAGAAATTAGGTGTGTTGGTAATGGCTAGTAAGGAATAGTTCTCATGCAAACTAATATTATATGGAGAGCACCCAAATGAGGTGCATTGACCCTTTGGTGTTATTTTCTAGACTCTAAAGCTTTGTTTACATGTGGCGGAGGAATACGCTGGCAGTACAACTTCAGCAGGGCTTCAGAGTGAATAGAATATACATGAAATGCATACAAGCAGATGTTCAGCAGGGATTTTACAAATGCTCACTTTATGGTGACCAGCGTATATTAATTTCCAGCCTACAAATGGACATGCCTGGAGAGACGGCTGGTGGAGGTTAAACCTGCACGCACGCACCGCACTGCGCGGCGTAACTGGGCGTTGAAGGAGGTGGGCGAGTGGGGGTGGTGCAGTGATCTGCAACACATCCCCAGGAGGTGGAGGAGAGGGGGTTTAATAACCGACACACATGTGGAGCAGCAAGTGGGGCACGCGATCCCTCCACCCGACACACGATACATAGCCGCGGGCGCCAGCCGCTCGTACTGACGGCGCGTGCATCACTGCACTCCGCACAAGAAATCGGCAGCCGCCTCTACTGACAGCGCGCGCCACCTTGCGCCCAGCAAAAGCACGCGCCAGTACGCCTACCCACTCAAGATGAGGCGAACAGATTTTTCGCCTTCACACTACTTGTACTGTAATTCTCAATTTATTGTATGTTTATATTGTAACGAAACAATTCTGCTCTAATATTTAACCTGGTATACACTTTCCCAAATAACAATTTTTTTTAATCTGTTTTGTGATTTTTTTAAATTTATTGTATATATATATATTATATATATATACAAATAGTGTATATATAATATGTACCATCAAGTAAAAATGGATGATTCTGAGCACATATGTTGTGTAAAGTGGAAGCTTAAAAAATAATAACAGCTTGCTACTATTCGCTCACATTTGATCCGGAGCTGTTGGCTGCGATGTACCCTAGGCGCGAGGCCCCAACACGAGCGAACACGCATATACTTTGGTGTTTCGATGAAACTGCCGACAACTAGGGTTGGGACATCGACATCGTCGGTAACAACATCCATGTTGTTTAGCCGATTGTATCGATAACATCCATGATGTTATCAATGTTAGGCAAACATGAAAATTAAAAACAATGCCTTTCTCCCGTTGACTAACAGTGGAATTATTCTGAATGATGCCAGTTGTAGAGTAAAGAATTTTTTAAAAGGCGAATGGCAATATAATCATTTTGGAAACACGTCCAGGAAGTGTAAATTTGTTGACAGTTTATGGTTTTCTGGTTGAACCGGGGCCATTGCAGCTGACATGAAGGTGAAACGTAAAATGACAATTGCTGACCTGCGACACGAAAGTGTGAACTTATATATAAAAAATTAATATAAAAATGTAATTAAGTCACGTGTTTATAACTAAAACGTTGGACATCAATGTTCAAAACTATCGATGTTTTGATAATTGGGAGATATTGTGTTTAAATTATCGATGCAGAAAAAAAACTGAACATGGATGTTTTCCCTCGATGTCACAACCCTACCGATAACGAACGGATCAGCAGGGATTGAGAACGGATCACCAGGGATTGAGAACGGATCACCAGGGATTGAGAACGGATCACCAGGGAATGAGAACGGATCACCAGGGACTGAGAACGGATCACCAGGGATTGAGAACCGCACCGAAGGAATACGGACAAGGGGCTTGTTCGCGCTTGCATGTCTACAGCCGTGGGAATGCTCGCTTCGCTGCTGCTTGTCGCACATGTTCGCTTTTATTAGTTTCCGTTAAGGTTTATTCTACTCAGGTTGAGAAGTTCAATGCTTTTAGTTCGGCAACTAAAATTTTGCGCCACTAGGTAAGCACTAGTGTCGCGTATGTAGGCTACCTTATATTTTTTACGTTAAAAAACAAAATAATTGCAATAATTATAAATCAAATATAAAGTATTGTTAGGCGCTCGCTGCTTCGCCTACCGCGCGAGCGAGTGCAAGTGAAGGAGAGCAGTTATATAATAGCGAGCGGCCTATCATAAAGGACGCCGCCGCACACGCCGATAAACTTATCGCAGCTAACGCCTCGCCGACCCTGAGAAGCTCATATCTCTCCATTTATCAAGCAGGAATGGCGTCGTCATCACCATTACTTTTCCCAGAACAACTTTGATTGCCGAGAACGTTCTAGACGGCACCTACAAGTATAAATACCACGTGCAGATCTCTTGCATGTTTTTCCTTCCCTTGTAAGCGTACGGGGTTAGCCCTGAGACGCAATAATCCCGTTACTACCGCGGACTAACATATAACACTTAGTTTTAGAGTAGAAAAAAAAACACTGAGTGGACAGTGATTAAGAGCCGAGAGTTTGGCGTCTCGTGCGACCATAAGCGACAATTGGGCGATTCCGGTGCGGCGAGGGACGACTGCAGCGATCTGCAAGAGTGTGTCGGCGAGTTTGTGTGCAGTGAAGAGTGGGACTGATCTGCGGGACTGTGGACTGGATGCGTGAGTGAAAAGACATTCGGGACGTTGGAAATAGACATTTTTAACTAAACGTTCGAAAATAATTGGAGCAGTTTAAGGGGCATTAGCAAGAGTAAAGACTGTGATAAAGACTTAAATTTAAATGGAGATAGTAATTAAATATTGCGCTCAATAATAATAATAACAGTTAATAGGATACTAAGACTTGTAAATAACAGATGTTTGACTGTTTGTAGCATTGAAAATAAATATAATTATTGAATTTAGTTCTTTAATATTTATTAAGACCTCCATCCCTTACGAACTCAGATCCGCCTCTCAGGCGTCATATGTAACAATAACTACTTAAGTAAGTGAAATATTCCTCTTTTATTATTCACGCAGCATAACATTTAAATTAAAAGTTGCCTATTTGGAACACTAGCGTTTATCTAGCGGCGGAAATTTTCCCTATGCCAAAATATGCTATTAGAAAACTCGTTTCGTTCCTAAACTGAGCAGAATCAACCATAGTTCCAGTGTGACAGACTGTGCGGAAGTGCAGGCACGTGGCGGTAGGGATGGGGTCCAGTGTTGCCAACTCTGTGGATTTTCAACCAGATTGAGTGGATTTAACTTTTTTTTACCTAGTGGACAAAATTGTTTTCTAGTGGAAAATGGGTGATATAATATGGANGCAGCGCTTTTCGGGAGAAAAATAAATAAAACTGGAGCGTCGAAAAATTGTATTAAATTGTGTATGTAGTAGTGATAAATATTTTTAGAGTACTTCTGTAGTGGTTATTCCTGAATTTGTGCATTTCATCTTATTACTTATGTACCTGTTTCTACTTCAGGTTCTTGCTAACTTTGTTAATACAGCAATTACGTCAAATGCGCAATGTAATTTTATCTGCGTGAAAGAAAATTAGTTTCAAAAATGTGGTATAGACTACCGTTTTAAGTTAAATTTCTCAAATGGGCACTGTTATTATTTGAATACATGTACATAAGGTAGTGTGTTGAGGTGGGTTTCCACTCGTGCCAAATGTGATTGTGTGTGTGGACGTTGGCAGCAGTGCAGTGGCGCCACGCCGTCACGGAAGAGCGAGAGAGCGAAGCAGGAAGTCGGCGCGGCAGAGGATTGCCGCCCCGCGACCAGCACACACGTCGCTTCAGGCTGCATTCTCCTCTCACCGGGCAGCATCGCCCTACTGCCACTCACTCTCATAGGGGAACACTTACACAGCATAACCACCTTACTACTCCGCCATTTAAATACACTGTTGAATACTTAACCCCTTCAAGTACGCATTCATTTTCCGTTTCAGGTGGTACAAAAGAGACACTTGGCGACACTTTGAAAAAAATAAATGGCGTGTGGGGAGTGCACCCAGGGCAAGGCAACACCCTCCGAGTGACGGTCTTTCCAGCTGGGACCCGTAGGTGACCGTCATCCCCGAGCATGACAGAAATGAAACTCTAGAATCGAGCGGCGCTGGAATGCAAGGACGGGGGAAACGGGAGTACCCCGAGAAAACCCGCCGGCAAGCGGCATCGTCCAGCACGATTCCCACATGCGAAAATCCGGGAGTGAACTCGCCGGGGATCGAACCCGGATCGCCGTGGTGGGAGGCGAGCGCCCTTGCCACTACGCCACCACTTTGAAACTTAGGGATAGTGTGTGAGTAGATAATACGTGGCAAGAAGCAGCCAATTGTAAAACAGCGGGAGTGTCAGCAGCGACAAGTGGCACTGGCCAGGGGAAGGCGATGTCCGTATTGGTGGTAGCTTCTGGCCCTGCACGGCATCGACCACCAGTATTACGTAACACAGCAGACGTGAACGAGTGTACTCTGCGACATGTGTCTCCCGCCACGAGAGGAGCTTGCCTGGTCGGACGGAGTCCCGTGTTGTGTGCAGCCTGCTACATACAGTAAGGGGAGAGTCTATGTATAGGGAGGTCACCAACTTAGTACGCCAGCGACGCTCAACATTACGTTCTTCGCGCTACAAACTTCCATTACACTTGTTGAAGTTTACTAGAAAACATTTTTTACGGCGTAAGGTCGGCGCGGGTGGGAGATTTTCGCTCGTGCTGGAGTGAGTGAAGAGATTTGGGCGGCTCTTGACATCGAGGTCTTGAGAGCCGACGAGGGTGAAGCGAGGCGAGTATGGAGCAGCGCCGGAATGCAAGGGGGCGGGGGAAACCCGTCGACTAGCGGCATCGTCCAGCACGATTCCCACATTCGAAAATCCCGGAGCGACCCCGCCGGGAACACTTCGGTGGGAAGCGAGTAGTCTAGCCACTGCACCACCGCAGCCCCGCCTGAACGAGACTTACAGCGGCGAGCACCCTACATGTTTAAGGCACGTTAGTAAAAATATAAGCACGGAGCGTGTTTGAAGACGATAAGATTGAGTGTTAGAAAATGTAGCAGCTAAAACGCCCAAAGTCAAATCCTTTGATTTGAAACTCAACACTTGTCTTTGGGCACGAGACTTTTCTTTACTGCTTTTCCTGTTTAGACGCCAGTACAAGATATCCGACACCGTGCCGTGCCATCGACGTGTGCCAACGAGTACATCTCCGAGCGGATGGCGCAATCTACCCCAAGGCGGCTACAATCAAATGCACACACCTATGGAAACCCACATTATATCTCAAAAAGTGCTTGTGGGATTTCTAAATAATCACGTCACTGAACTCGCCGCATAATACCATGCTATGCTATTGGGAGAAATGAACATACATATTCCCAATCAAAAAACCAAAGTTGACATCGTTATCTCAGTGATTGATAACATCTCGGAACAAACATAGGCGGGGTATTATGAGCACCGTAGTGCCACTTGCGAATTCGAAATCAAAATTTCGATACATTCAACGGTTCGGACGATATTTGGAGTGAACACCTTAGCTGAATAACTCCATAATAGAATTGCAAATTGTATCGGCTACCCGAATGTACCCAACAAAATTATGAATTTTTCCTTGCAAACTTTTGTTGTTATGTGCTAACTTATTGTTGTGAAATTCTCGTGCGAGATATATTACACAAGCGAAACGCAAGCTGTGAGAATCTAGGTAAAAACACAAACTGTGTGACGTACTGCACTCATTTTTTAAAACAATGAAATGTATTAAAGAAAACGCAAGAAAATCTTGTAGTAATGCACAGCAGATAAACAATAAAATTAGATTCAAAATAACCGTTGTTTTAGATTTTAAAGCAGCAACTGTTACACAAGCAAGCATGTTAAAACAGGGTGCGATATTAAGTTCAATTATCTGATGTCTGTAAGTGTGGAATTGTCGTGCAATTGGTAAACTGCAGCTATCTGGAGTCACGAAAACATACTGTAAATACGTTCTATAGGTACTTTTATATCGTAATCTTGTATTACAAAACACAGGAACGCCTTTTAACAGCACTCGATAAGAAGAAAAAAAAAAAGTATTTTTGCCGACAAATGTTTAACGTGTATGAATTACACAAAATTAGAACTCAATATTTTAGTACACACTTTTTGTTGCGTTATTAACAATGCAATCATATAACAGACCTAACATAACCTTATAAATATAAACTTATGCATAGCTTTGTACGTGATTCATTCTGATAGCGAGTGAAACGAAGCTACTTAAGTTAAGACATTACACAGTGATACAGCCAGGATGAGAGAGCAGAAACTTGTATAACCATGATGGCGACCAGCAGGAGTGCAATAGTACACACTCGATGCAGGGAGAGTACACTTCTGCCTGAAAACTAAACTTCGACTTCACGGGAGCTTCAAGTACCAAAAACGATGTCTACATGTTTAAGTAAGGACTGGAGTCTGTCTCACCCCGAGAAGCTGGCAGGAAGGAGGCTTGGAGGCGGCTGAACCAGCAGCAGTCAGCCAACCAGTACACTTACCTGGAACAAACGAGCAACACTCACATTAGTGCATGCGTGGCAATGAAATCTCACCTAGCTACAAAAACAACGCCCCAACCCGCTTACAAGCGCACTCTACTCACACTATATTTAGGACAGCCTAATAACTTTTTTTTTGCCAAAACTGTTATTTGAAGTTTGGTAATCCATACTTGCCTATTTAGATAACACGACGTGAACTGAGGATTTTATGAAAAGAAAAAAAAATCAGTTTTAAATAGAGGATTAATATATTCCCATTTGAAATAGTGAACTCGCTTCACTGCGCCGGGGTAGATGCTTATGTGGCTAGGGAAATGTGCTGAACTCCAATTTCGATACATAGTAACACCTTATGTCCAATAAAAAGACAATATTTTAACTTATATTTGCATATTAAATCTCTTTATTCTTATTGTATAATAACGCCATTGCCATACCCACTATATTTCAGGCATATAGCAAATAACAAGAAAACAAAACTTTTATCATGCATAGAAAGAGATTTTTCGGAAGAAACGCAAATATAAAACAGATACGTCCAGACCAACTGAGCAACTGAGCTGAGAGGAAGGCATTGAAACTACGTGAAGTGGAGTAGAGAGGTTTGGGCGGCTTTGAACAGCCAGGTCTTGCGAGCCGATGAGGGTGATTGAGGTGAGTATGGAGCAGTGCCGGGGCGGGGGAAACGGGAGATCCCCGAGAAAACCGGCCGACCAGCGGCACGGCGGGAATCGAGCGCAGTTGGCGTGGGTTCTAGCCGCTGCACCACCGCGGCCCCCCGTGCCGGCAGTGGGTCAGCGCGACTGGCAGGTCCGGGCGCCGAGTATCGAACGACAGGTGGAGGAAAGTGGGCTGGCGGTACCGACTACACGTCCAAACAAGGACGGCGATTTGCAAAGCCTGCGACGACATACGGCTCGCACACGAGGAGCGTGTTGTCCCGGGGGGAGGGGCATCGCCGGGCGAGATGTAGCTGCCGGCGGGGAAGTGGAGACTGCCGCTCGATACTCCCCACTCCTCAAACTACGACCTCAGTTTCCTATTCGCTGTTCACAGTCAACAGAACACTTCTGTAAACCCTCTTTCACATCTCTTTGTATACACACTGGGTATCATCAAAATTGTCATGAACCTGATCACTTTACTCATGCTATGGCCAAGTGAAACTGAAAATAATAGAAAAATTAATATTTCATAACTTTGTTAATGCTTCCATTTGTAAACGTTAAAAAAAAAAATACTATTTACAAATGTTTGGCTTAACACTTTCAATTCTAAGTCGTTACCGACTTTGCTGGTCGCTTGCCAATCGGTGCGCCCGTTGAAATACGACACGTTTCAAAAATATTAATGCTATTTCAAAAGGCTATATATTTTAAACTAATGGACAAAGGAACCATACGGTAAAGAATGAATTACATGTCTGACATAGTTATGCTTACAAGTATCACGAACGCTCAGTATAACTCCCACCCACCCTCAACCACCGGCCCGGTCTCTGAATCACTTGCGTGCCGACTCGGTGCTCGGCCGAGCCATGCCGGGGACCCACATGTCAGTGAGCAAGCTAAGAAAGGATTGAAATGTTTATCTTGGTCGTCGCCAGGTGCCTCCCCGGTGCCGTAGACGGCGAGTAGCCAGCAGGCGAGCTGCCTTCACTACGTCAGGATGACGACCCCACAACAGAAGGCCTTCTGCGTTCGCACAGTTCAACAACTGCAAGTCTGACAGAGTACGGCACTGCTTCCCCTTATGCTCAGGCCATTCGACGTTGGCACGGGCAGTTCAGACCAACATGTTATTTGTGTAAGTGGACATCAAACTGCTGGGCACAATGTTGGGCACGTCCNGGGGGGGAGGAGAGAGTTTACTGAACAGTTGCGATAATTGTCAGCAAAAGTTGTCAGGCATGTAGGGTAAGGTAGCGTCATTCCGTGGTAGTCCTTATTCCATGATACCTTTTATTTTGGCATCTCACGGCCTAGCGGACAGCAGTAGACAGTTGCGTGTAAACTCAACAGATGGCGTCGGATGTTCTCTTTCGGAGGGATGCAACGGCAATTCGTTCGCACGTTTTTTTTTCTCCCTCAGATGGTGTACTAGAGATGGGTAGGTCCGAGATTTGGAAGGAGTCGGGTCCGGATGTACATCCAGCTCTGCAGACTTACATCCAGGCTCCGTGTCCGCCGGACCTGTATGGATCCGACTCAGCCGAGCGGACGGCACCTATGGTGGACCAGAATGAATCCGACTGAGGCGGACTGCAATTGTTTTGTTTGACGTAGGAGTTATATCGTGACCAACAAATAATTTACTATTAAATGGTGCTGTTTGTTTTTTATGAAATAAAATAACGTTAATTAAGGGAAAAAAAACTTCATTTTTATTGTAAAATCACAGTGGGTTTGGTTAGCCGAAGAATCAGTCTTGATAGTACTAAAAAAAAAAAAAGCACAACCTCTGTAGGCTTACTTAGGAAAAAAGTAACTAACTTCTTTGGTAACTTAACTAATAGTTCCTATGGTAATAATCAAACTATAAAAGAATCAACAATGAAATAATTATTAGGTATTCAAGTACCAATCAACTTAACAATCACTTTCTTGTGAATGTAAAAAAACAATACCAAATGTACAACTTCATTATTTTAAATTGTGAGTGAGAAATATTATTTTGGAGGATTTTTCAGGCTTCAGTCTGCTCCGTCGATCATTAATTATTTGGTCCATCTTGGAAACAATTGTTGCACGCGGCACGGAGGTACCGGTGATGCACAGTCGTTTCAGCATCAGTTTATACAGTCGTGGATAAATATCCTTTCTTTGTTTCCACCAGATAAGAGGATCTTCAGTCCTGGCAAGCAATACTTTATTTAGGTATTTATCTACTTCTATAATTCTTGATGCAGTAGGAATTCGTGGAGCGATCAAATCCTTAACTTTTTCGTTAAATTGTCCCCAAAACAAAAACTGAAATTTATGTTGATCATAGTGAGACTCTTCGTTGTTTCTATTTACATTTTGGCCAGTATTTAACTTGATATATGTACGCATAGTACATATGTGTCGGGGGTGATGCCTATGTAATAAAGTTGGTGACTATATCATAAATGGTTCGGAAATTACACCCAACTATGCTTATAAGTAGGTATAGGGTACAAATATGACTGCGATCATTTTCCTTGTCGGGGTGATGTATATGTTACGAATTTGGTGACTATCTTAATCAATTCGGAAATTAGGCAACTATCTTAATAAATTCGCATAGGGTCTTAAATGTCCCCCAATCATTTTCCTTGTCGGGGGATGATGTCTATGTTACTAATTTGGTGACTATATCTTATTCGGTTCGGAAATTATAGTCAACTATGCTTATAACTATGCTTAGGGTATATTTGAACCTTTGTCATTTTCCTTGTCGGGGGTGATGTCTATGTTACTAATTTGGTGACTATATCTTATTCGGTTCGGAAATTATAGTCAACTATGCTTATAACTATGCTTAGGGTATATTTGAACCTTTGTCATTTTCCTTGTCGGGGGTGATGTCTATGTTACTAATTTGGTGACTATATCTTATTCGGTTCGGAAATTATAGTCAACTATGCTTATAACTATGCTTAGGGTATATTTGAACCTTTGTCATTTGCCTTGTCGGGGGTGATGCCTATGTAATAAAGTTGGTGACTATATCATAAATGGTTCGGAACTTACAGCCAACTATGCTTATATGTATGAGAAAACCGAGGTGGAATGACAGCACGAGAAAACTTAAGTAGAACGCAATAGCCAATCAGAGATGAGACCCTTTCGAGATCTTCGCGTAGCCATCGTTGGTCGGGAATGCAAGAGCGCGAAGTAGGGACAAGTGGTAGGGAGGAATCCAAGATCATGAAGTAGGGACATCTGGTAGGAATGCGAGAGCATGAAGTAGGGACCGTGATCGATGTTGTTGGTCAGGAATGCAAGAGGGTGAAGTACGGACGAGGAAGGAAGGACTTTGAGAAAATAGAAATGTAAGAGCATGAAGTAGGGACATCTGGTAGGAATGCAAGACCATGAACCACTAGGGTGGCAGGTGAAAAAGACAAGAAGGAATATGAGAAAACCAATGTCGAACGATACAGCATGATGAGAGAAGTTGCATGATGAACACGAACATTCTTCAGCCAAATTGGCTGGCTTGGAATGATAGAGCAAGCTTGTAACTGATTGCACATTCCAGCCAACATTGCACAATTTTCATCCGGATTCATCCGGAATGTGCAAAAGCCAGCCGGATTGTGCAAGACATATTTTTGAGGGAAATTTTGTCGGTTTTGAGGGAAATTTGGAAAACCGTTCCATGAGAAACCCGAACATTAACAATTCTGAGTAAACAAACTATAAACGAGGTGTTTAACACTGGGGACTAATTGGGGTAGGTCTCCAGAAAGGATTGTGAAATTTTCATGACTATTGCTAAGGAGAAATAAAAAAATTAAAAAAATTGTGCGGGGGAGGTGGTACTGGGGGTGTTTAGTTTCGTAATGCTGCTAGTTTTATCAAGACCTCACAGTAAACACCACATCAACTGGGCACAATGCTGGCAGACAGCCGGCCAATGTGAGCGCTGCACACTTCTGCGGATTAACAGGTGGGAGATGCGGAGACTAGGGTCACCGGGGTTCCTGCAGAACCGGACTACCAGACCTACTTGCCGACTGCCTTGAATGGTTGTATAAGCTGTTCACGGTTTATTGAGAATTTTTGAAACGAACCTGTAAAAACTTGCACTGCATTAACCTGCATGTTCAGGATTTTAACGGGCACACTGTCGGGCGTGCGCCCAGTAAAGTAGGTAACTACTGAGAGAAAGTAGTTCCTTGTCTTAACGTTGAATTTGTATTAGGTCAACATTGTGAATACTAAAATTATTTATTTCTTTTTNCCTTCGTCTTCAGATCGGTCTAAGATGAAGCCAAGGTCTTATGAATTTTTCTGCGATTTTAAAATTTTCTAAAAAAATTTGCGATTTTTTTTTGTTTTAAGCGGTAGATTTGTTAGAGATGGTGGTCAAAGGTAAAGGTCAAATGATGTTATCCAATGCCAAGGTCACGGTTGCTTGTTGACTTGGTTCCTACTGTTGGGAGTCAAATAGATTTCTTTAGAGTGTTCCCATGACTGTTTTAGAAACAAAATAAAGGTTTTTTTCCCTTCATCCCTAGCAAAGATGTACGAAATAACGTCCAAATGTCAAGGTCGTAGGACATCACGGTTCCTGCAAATGCGAGCAGGGGAAAATGGGTTTTCTCAGAGTGTTTGCATGTTTTTTCTTCATCCTTAAAAATACCGGCAGGGTGCGCTCATTGTTCATTTCCTCCTGGCAGTAGGAGTCAGTCTCCAGATCGGTGTGTGGGATGTGAGGTCGATAGACACGAATCTCAAAGTATAGTTAAACTGGCCATATATATGATGGTTTTAGTACAGGTTGGCCGACTCAGTTGCTATTCAGACTTCGAAGAGTGAACAGTGGCTACGGAGAACGTGCTCTTCTTCGTCTATGGAAAATATTCGGGAAAGTTATTTGTGTCGCTACTGCGAGAAGACCTTATCTAATATAAACAACTTCAGTCAGCATGAAGATGGTTGTCGTCAGAACGAAGGTCGTACTATGTTCACATGGTGAGAAGGGTAAATCACAGTTTGAATGTTGTAGCAACTTGAAAAAAAAAAAAACATATTGCAACGTGTAAGGGTCTCCCTGCACTGCCCGCCAAGCGATATCTGCCTAGATTACCAAATAAATGTGAGGGTTCATCTACAAGTGATGATCTTTGCTCCCGCCAAGAAATCCATGCAACAATTGTCACGAGATATTTACATGTGCATACGACACAAGGAGACATGAAAAACGTGCAAGTGTGAGGAGCACCATTCGTATGACATATCAATATGATAATTGTCGAAGAATGTGTGTACGTGTTGACGACTTAGACATTTAAAAGTTTGTAAGTCGAAAAATTGCTCTCAATCAGGCACTAAAAGTATATCTGATATTACACCTGCAACATCATCTGATTGTACAACACAGCCTAAGTCAGTGCTCTGCGAGCCAAAGACTAATGATAATGGCTTTTTCCTGAAGCGATCCTCATTCAGGGAGCTTCTAAAAGATTATGTTGCACCGAATATGGCAATTACATCGACAGATGTTTGCTCTTTCCTGTCAAGTTTCAGACCTAATAATATAAACCAACTAATAGATGAGGTATAAATACATGGTGCTGTCATATATAATATATGTTGGACTGTAGCTATACGAAATCAGAGCCCCACGATGGTGAAAATTGTACAAGAGACGTTAAGACCTCGGCTGTGACTATGTGTCATTCAACTGCAAAAGACAGCGCTGTTGTTGATAGTATTACAAGTTATGTCAAGTGGAAGAAGAAATGGTTACCAAGGGTTCGGGTTGGACACGGGTTTCAGTAAATCACATAGAGTTGAGAACAAGTGGGTACTATCCACTTAGCAAATAGGCACATACTGATTTCCCTTTAATCCACTACAGAGAGAATTACAACATAGCTTCGTCTTCGACCGGCAGAATGGTGGTATAAATTACTGCAACAGCAGAAGTTCACACAGTTATTATAGTGACATGTGTGGTACCGGTAGTGCGTGGAGGTATCAGTGACGAGGAGTCAGCACTGCGTAGTGGTACATGTGTGAGTTCGCATATGCTTGAAAATGATGAAAACCACTGCGGGTGTGCAAATGAGAATGTCCTGTATGACCACATTCAAAATTTCACCCAGTGTTCAACAATTACGTGGAAAAAAATGCAGTTACTGTGGCAAGGCCTTCGGTAAAAGTTGCACTGCACGTCGGCATGAACAGAGCGAATGTTCAGAGAAACAGACATCCAGAATACTAACATGTGATATGTGTGGTGCAGCATTTGGTAGATGTGATTAAATAAAGAGACACACTGGTACATGTAAAGGTAATACGCCATTGATTGGCAAGACACAGTATGCAGTTAACTTACTGTCGCAATACAAGGCTATGGCTAACCTTCCTGCTGATTCGGCATATAAACTAACGATGGTTCGAGCGCCCATAACATTACCCGGGCCTGCATCGTCTTTCAAAACGGCGTGTGAAGAAGGAAATACGAGTGTTGCATCCATTTACTATGAAGAGTGCGAGCCATCCAGCTCGTCAGAAGTTGTGAACAACAAACATGCACCGCGAACATGTAAAGTGAAAAACGAAGTTACAACTATCTAGGATATCGTGAACAAAAATGTGACCCCCAAGTGATGTGAAATATGGATATTCTACTGATGATGATAATGATGAAATGTCTACATCTGAAAAGTAAAATGGTAAACATGTTGCTGAAGATAAGGGCTATTTGAAGTTGCGACAGAAGAAATGGAGATTCGAACCTAGTACTCTGTCCCAGATGTATCTAACAAACTACTCATCACAGAAGCATAGATTCAGACATGTATCGTGAACCTTCTGCGAAGAGCGACATGAAGTCTAGCTACTTATTTTCTGAAGACCCCAATGGCTTGGTTGATAGACTATGGGTGTTGGCTCCATTGCAGAGAAGTCAATATCTTTCTGCCAGCAAAGAGATAAATTCGATTATTGATGAACTCAGAGATAAAGGCTTTATTGAATGACATATTATGTATTTTTATGATTTAGNTGCGAAGAGCGACATGAAGTCTAGCTACTTATTTTCTGAAGACCCCAATGGCTTGGTTGATAGACTATGGGTGTTGGTTCCATTGCAGAGAAGTCAATATCTTTCTGCCAGCAAAGAGATAAATTCGATTATTGATGAACTCAGAGATAAAGGCTTTATTGAATGACATATTATGTATTTTTATGATTTAGTTAAGAATATGAATAAATACAAAAAATTAAACTAAAATTATATAATTTTTAAAATTCTTATCGATTATGAAATGTACCTACTGCTATGTGTTTATAGGCTGCAAGTAAATATCTTGTTACAATACTTCCAACTCACTTCCCAATGTACAACAAACATTGTCTTTGCACTTCTTGCAACGTCTATTCAGACTCTCACTGTGGGCGATCGTGCAATGACTACTTTCATGTTGTCGTGATGTAAGGAGCGCATCTCCAGAGTCCCTTGCTGTTGACGATGCAGTCAGAGTTACAGATGGTAAGTTGTCAACCAATGATTCAGTCTTCATATTGTAACAGCGTACGCGATCGCGGTACATTAATGTAGACGCAACGATCTGCTTTCCGCCATGCTAAACGGCAAAGTGGGAACCATTTTTTACATGATACATGTTTTTATACGATTATCACTACATAACGGTACGTGTTGTCCGTCTCGGGTTGTCACAGTGTGACCAGGTTGTTATCTACATATAAATGTCTGGCAGGCTGCAAGTATTTGAGATGAGCATACATTGAGTACGACCATGGTCAAAAATATTTTTGTTGAAGATATAGTTCATTGCGATTTTTACATGATGTGCTCGATACTTAAATATGCAGATATATAACACACATAAGGTTTTTTAATTGTTTATCATGTTGTATTTTTTACCTGTGAAATGATTGGACACTCTAGGGGATTGAACCTGCGAGACACTATTCTCAAGGATGATGCACTGTCTCCGGCGCCGTCAGGGTGCATGGGTTATTTCCTATAAAATTGCAATAGCATATGTAAGAAGTATGTATGTTTTGTCAAGGGTAGTGTAATTACAATACTTGTAAGTGGCGAGTTGCTTTCTTGGTCGGTAATGTATACCATGCACAGAAAGGCAGGGCATTGTGGTCTGTGCTTCCGTTGAGTTCACATCGATAGCTACCAGATGCACTCGCGTCCTCCGGGTTTTCTGTGTATGAAAAAGCTACTTCAGATTTCTTTACAGTAAAGGTAAACCACTTCTCTTTATGTTTTGAGTCTTCTAAAAGCGGAGTACATACATAGTTGAAATGTGTGTGTGTGTTGCGACCCTTCTTACTCGTTATTACAAACTTCGTATATCTAATGATATTTCTATATTAATAAAAACTTTATGGCAAGCGATTCATTGGTAATTCGTTTCGTAATATGCTTACAGTTCTAGCATTATACATGGTATGTATTCAAATAAGTACATGTACTATTTGCTTTTATAATTATTTTTTATATCCGTTTGCCTCAGCGCAAACTGGTGACATCTTTCTTGCGAGGCAAATTGTTTAAATGCATGTTGTTTCGTATGTGCTTATAGTTCTAGCTCTATAAATAATATGTATTCAAATAAGTACATGTACATATAGTATTTAATAAGGGATAAATTGATACTTTGTAACATATAACTGAATTGCTCTCGTAAAGGGAAGTGCATGTGTGACTCGGCTGGTCTGCCACCCTGGAGCCTGATGTGTGTATCTCGGCTAGTGTTATGCATCCTCCCTAAGACTTGCCGAGACCTGCACAGTGTTCGCGCTGCCGGCCGACCATCTGGCCTGCCTTACAGATTCCCAAGATATTAGTTGATCGCACAATGTCGGTCGAGTCGCACACGTTCTGCTGCTAGTGTTGTGGGTGTTGGCCGTACTCTTTAGGTGATGCTTTCGGTTCAGTCGGTTCGTAAGGAAGCATTTGCTATTCTGTTGTGCTGACCAGGATGACCTGGTCTTGTCTAGCATCGTATAACATGTGGTGCAGCAAACACCTCTCGTATAATATGTGACTGCACTGATTGGTAATTGCTTATCTGTTTTCCTTTACACTTTACTTTTATATCTGTTGCATCAGTATGTATCAGTATTGTCCTATCGTTTGTGCACTTCACAGTGGTATTTTTTTCGCATAACATAGCGAACAGCGCTCGATGCTCGCGCAATATACACTGATTATTAATTGCTTATAACTATTTGCTTTTATAATTATAATAATTGATATCTGTCTGCATAGGTTTGTAGCAGTGCCGTCTCTCTTGCATAAATAATGGTTTAAATGTATGTAGTTTTGTGTCAAGCAAAGGAACACAGTCTTTACAAGTCGCGTAATGTGTATCGTACTTGATGCATTGTACTCATTTTTTGGGGTTGGCCCTGGTGATCATTCGTTCTCTCTCATGTAGGCATGTTAACAACACTGATATAACAAGTATGGACTGTGGACCCATCGGGATATTTTAAATATATATAGTGACTCGTTATGTGATCATGCTCATAATGTACTTGTGTATATGCCAGTCCTTTATTGTTTGTTATGTGACTGATTTTTCATGTACAGGACGGTTTCATATCTTTTACACTTGGTTTTCCCGACCCTCGCATTCGGCTGATGGTGTTTATTTATATTAATGCATAAATGTTTTAGTGTAACCTGCTAAACGTATGTCTTGTTATAGGTGCAATTACATACTCCTTAATATTTCATTATATGGCTGGTTGTTAAGGGTTACCCATGCTAGCGATGACTCGGCCTGGCAACCCTTGTGTCGCACTGATTTTGTTCGTTTATATTACTATATATGTATTTTACAGTTACTTACGACTAAGCATATCATGCATGAAGCACATTGGTGTATATCTTGATTTTTCACATATAGTTATTTGTTGTATGTTACCCATGCTAATGTTTATTTATGTATATATTTTCACATTTATATATACAGCCCTGATGTCGGTAGGCGAAGGGAGGCTCGCTGCGCTGAGGGAGATCCCAGTGGGTAGACACTTGCGGCAGCAGACAAGGGCGGCGGTAGGCGATTGTCAAGTGCGTGCAGGCAGATGCATATGTGTGCTATTTCAGACCCTACACTCCAACATGCAGCTGTAACTTTGCAACGCACTTGTATGTATACCTTTAGTTTCTTTATGTGCGTGGATGGTTGTTACATGTTCCCGAACTCCAAAGGTTTGGAAATGCTGACCAACTATACTTGTAAGAGGGCTTAAGGCCTATTTGTCCTTATATCCTTGAATGCAGTCGGAAGTGATTTCTGTGATGTGAATATGGTGGTCGTAGCTTCAGTGGGGCAACTATGCTTATAAGATCGCTCAAAGTGTACTGGTCCCTACCACCCTGTTTGTCATCGTAGATGATGCCTATGATGTGAATTTAGTGACTATATCTTATGTGGGTAAGAATTGGCAGCCAAATATGCTTATACGTAGCCATAAGGTGTACTTGCCCCTGCGATATTTTCGTCGTCAAAAGTTTTGCATTTGTTATGAATTCGGTGGGTGGGAAATGATAGCCAACTATACTTATACAAGGGCTTAGGACATGCTTAACGCTATCATCCTGTTCGTTGTCGGCAGTGATGTCTCTGTTTTGAATTTGACGCCTATAGCATCGGTGGATGGGAAATGGCGGTCGACTATGCTTATAAGTGGGCTTAGGATGTGCTTGACCCTGCGGCCCTGTTTATCGTCGGGGGTGATGACTATGTTATGAATTTGATGGATGTATATTAACTGGTTCGGAAATTACATCGAACTATGCTTATAAGTGCTGTTAGTGTATTCTTGACCTTGTGGCCCTTTTCGTCATCGAAGTAATACCTATGTGATGAATTTGGTGGTTGCATCTTAAATGGTTTGGAAATTAGTCAACTATGCCTACACATGCACTTAGGGTATACATGACCCTGCGGCCTTTTTCGTTTTCGGAGGTGATACCTGTTATGAATTTGGTAACTATATCTTAAACGGTTCGGAAATTACAGCCAACTATGCTTATAGGTAGGCTTATGGTGTACTTGGCGCATGCGCGGTGTGACTCTAGTCTAATTTGCATCGGCAAATTCGTCATTTCACCTCCGTGTCATGCAGGTGGAATGACAGAGCATGAGACTCGTCACGCCAGGACACCAGGTGAAAAGAGACCAGAAGGAATATGAGAAAACCAAGGTGGAATAACAGAACATGATGAATGAAGTTACATGATGGGGCAATGAACTAGAACATTCTTCAGGCAAGATATATGGTGCTGGCATGGNAACATGATGAATGAAGTTACATGATGGGGCAATGAACTAGAACATTCTTCAGGCAAGATATATGGTGCTGGCATGGGATTATATATCGTGCTTGTAAATGATTGCAAACTCTGGCGGACAATTGCACAATTTCTGCCAGATTCATCCGGATTGACCAACAGCCAGCTGCATTGTGCAAAGTACATTTTTTGTGAAAAATTTTGCAGGTTTTTAGGGAAATTCGGGAAATGTTGAGGCAAATTCTGGAGATTTTAGCCGTTTTTGAAGGAATAATGCAAAATTCCAAGGGGATAAAAGGGAAAAAATTGTCTCGTGACATCATCCAAGATGGCGGTCAGCTCGTCCCTGCCAGGTGAAGAAGAAGGAACATTTTACTACTACTTAGAACCTAAGTAAGTGAAATATTGCTTTTTTTTTTAATGTGAAGTTCCTCAATATATGAAATACAGCAAGTCACAAATCAGTACACATCAAAAAGAGGCACTAGTAAACAAAAAGAAAATATTGCCTTTTCACTTGACGTTGGTGAAAGTACAGAGTAAACTGTCAATAACTGTAAATAGTGGGATCATGTAGCTGCGCGTTCAAGGTCACGAAGCGAGGGAGCGATACGCACGACGCTAACACGCACCCCTAGTAGCGCTTCGTCACTCCTACGCGCAAAGCTTGCAGTGTTTCAGTCATAATGTTGCACTGTGCAAATTATATCGGTAACAGTGGGTCTTGATTACACGCGATGGAAGCCCACAGATTACACCACTTTAGTACAATCGTACTTTTACCACTTAAGGAAACTGCATAGGCAAGCTTTAAAAATGCGATATTTTAAGCACTCTCATGAATTTTTCTCCCCACGAAGACACTAATATGATAAAAGTAAAAATACAGGGACATGTAATTGTTTTTTACCTTTTCTGGCAAAAAGGTTGTATTTCCAGAACATTTATTTACCGAGATACGCGTATTCTAGCAAACAACGATTTCGCAGGAAATGTTTCCGTACATAATCTCCTTAATCATACGAGAATGGTTTGCGTTCTCTGTAGCGAAGGTAGGCCGCTTCATCACTGCCGAAGCTCAGAGCGGGGGTAGTTCAGGCCCTGTGAGGAGCCCTTGACCATACAAAGGTTTTGTCATTTGTCATACAAAGGCTTAAGAAAAGGCTAGTCCCTTNAACATGATGAATTAAGTTACATGATGGGGCAATGAACTAGAACATTCTTCAGGCAAGATATATGGTGCTGGCATGGAATTATATATCGTGCTTGTAAATGATTGCAAACTCTGGCGGACAATTGCACAATTTCTGCCAGATTCATCCGGATTGACCAACAGCCAGCTGCATTGTGCAAAGTACATTTTTTGTGAAAAATTTTGCAGGTTTTTAGGGATATTCGGGAAATGTTGAGGCAAATTCTGGAGATTTTAGCCGTTTTTGAAGGAATAATGCAAAATTCCAAGGGGATANTATTCGGGAAATGTTGAGGCAAATTCTGGAGATTTTAGCCGTTTTTGAAGGAATAATGCAAAATTCCAAGGGGATAAAAGGGAAAAAATTGTCTCGTGACATCATCCAAGATGGCGGTCAGCTCGTCCCTGCCAGGTGAAGAAGAAGGAACATTTTCCTACTACTTAGAACCTAAGTAAGTGAAATATTGCTTTTTTTTTTAATGTGAAGTTCCTCAATATATGAAATACAGCAAGTCACAAATCAGTACACATCAAAAAGAGGCACTAGTAAACAAAAAGAAAATATTGCCTTTTCACTTGACGTTGGTGAAAGTACAGAGTAAACTGTCAATAACTGTAAATAGTGGGATCATGTAGCTGCGCGTTCAAGGTCACGAAGCGAGGGAGCGATACGCACGACGCTAACACGCACCCCTAGTAGCGCTTCGTCACTCCTACGCGCAAAGCTTGCAGTGTTTCAGTCATAATGTTGCACTGTGCAAATTANACCCCTAGTAGCGCTTCGTCACTCCTACGCGCAAAGCTTGCAGTGTTTCAGTCATAATGTTGCACTGTGCAAATTAGATCGGTAACAGTGGGTCTAGATTACACGCGATGGAAGCCCACAGGTTACACCACTTTAGTACAATCGTACTTTTACCACTTAAGGAAACTGCATAGGCAAGCTTTAAAAATGCGATATTTTAAGCACTCTCATGAATTTTTCTCCCCACGAAGACACTAATATGATAAAAGTAAAAATACAGGGACATGTAATTGTTTTTTTACCTTTTCTGGCAAAAAGGTTGTATTTCCAGAACATTTATTTACCGAGATACGCGTATTCTAGCAAACAACGATTTCGCAGGAAATGTTTCCGTACATAATCTCCTTAATCATACGAGAATGGTTTGCGTTCTCTGTAGCGAAGGTAGGCCGCTTCATCACTGCCGAAGCTCAGAGCGGGGGTAGTTCAGACCCTGTGAGGAGCCCTTGACCATACAAAGGTTTTGTCATTTGTCATACAAAGGCTTAAGAAAAGGCTAGTCCCTTCCCAACCCTCTGCTACATACCTATTCGTAGNTCCCAACCCTCTGCTACATACCTATTCGTAGTTGCGGAGGTTTCCCGCCGTATCTACATTAAGGAGCCCGCCTAGTTACCCCAGCAAGCCCTGTACCCATAATGTTCCCCTCCTCCTCCCCGCCAGCACAGGGTGTGGGGAGGGAGGCAGCAGTGAAGCCGTAGGTAAATAGCTCTACTTAATCTTTACGAAATTTAGAAAAAAGCAGGTTAGGTTAATAACCTGGACAAGGATTCTAGGTCCCCGACCAGGTTTCGTGTTGTGGGCGAGATGGATGTGAGAACCGGAAATGCGCGACTCCCAGCACGCAGCGCGCATGTGCGGCCAACAACCTGGCTACCGTGGGTCGTCGCTCAACCCCGCTGCTTCGCGCCACACGTGACGTCACTTCCCGCACTGGCCGGGGCGGGCCGTCCGCTGTACTCACATTACGGATATTTGTTACTACATGAAATATAAACTGTTTGAGGCATACATAGGTGGCTGCGGTTGCTGAAAGACAAAAAAAAAAAAAACTTCCACTAATGCAATACAACACACAAAAAAACTCGATACAGTTTAATGTATAACCAAAAACTAAAATCCATTACTTAAAAAACATTTAGGACCGCAACGAGGCCAACGTAAACAACAAACTAAGAATAACAGTCTATTCACGGTACAGTGAGCACTTTTTAAGCCCTCCCAGCAAGTGTAATAAATAAAAAAGCCAATTTCATTGTGGTTTCAGACGTAACATTTTGNAAAAAAAAAAAAAAAAAACTTCCACTAATGCAATACAACACACACAAAAACTCGATACAGTTTAATGTATAACCAAAAACTAAAATCCATTACTTAAAAAAACATTTAGGACCGCAACGAGGCCAACGTAAACACAAACTAAGAATAACAGTCTATTCACGGTACAGTGGGCACTTTTTAAGCCCTCCCAGCAAGTGTAATAAATAAAAAAGCCAATTTCATTGTGGTTTCAGACGTAACATTTTGAGAGCTATACATTTTGTACACTAGGTTAATTAGTCACATGGNTGAGAGCTATACATTTTGTACACTAGGTTAATTAGTCACATGGAAATTTTATATTAACAATTGGCGAAAGGGTACAAATAAGCTGAAAGGAACTTTTAAGCACGGCTTTAAAAAGTAGAACCTGAATTTGGGTCTTCTCCGGCAGATATTGGTCAGATGCAGTGTTGCCAGATTATCCGAATCAAATTCTCTCAAGGCTGGACAAAGTTTTACTCCAAAAAATTACCATTCGTCCAATCNGTTGCCAGATTATCCGAATCAAATTCTCTCAAGGCTGGACAAAGTTTTACTCCAAAAAATTACCATTCGTCCAATCGTAAATAAAAATGTACGACTTACGTAGTTTATTGTTAGTTTTTGCATGCTGATTTACTCCACTTTTTTTCCCANATCCGTTGATTCCATAAGAGATCCCGATGATGTAGTAAATTATCCAACGGAGTTTTTGAACTCTCTGGAGTTACCATGATTTCCACCACATAACTTGCAACTCAAAGTTGGTACAGTTATTATGATATTGCGTAATTTGAATCCACCGCGACTTTGCAACGGTACTCGACTTTCGGTAAAAAGACTTATGCCGAATTTGATTGAGGCAACCATTATTAACGGAAAGTACGCAGGTGAAAATGTATGTATTCCTCGAATACCAATGATTCCGACTGATCTTCCGTTTGACTTCAAACGATTGCAATTTCCAGTTCGCCTTGCGTTCGCAATGACAATTAACAAGTCGCAAGGCCAATCGCTTAGTGTTTGCGGGATAAATTTAGAAAATCATTGTTTTTCACATGGGCAGTTATACGTTGCGTGTTCACGAGTTGGGAAACCATCCGCTTTGTTTGTGTTAACGTCAGACCAAAAAACAAAAAATGTGGTTTACCAAAGAGCACTTCAATGAAACGTATTTACTTTGGATTCACTTTCATTTACTTAGAGAAGTTCAATTCATTACTGTTGTGAAATGAAATAAAATTTTTCCTTTTCAAATATAAAAAAAATGTTTCTTCATGTTTTAATCACCAAACAAAATGTTGCATAAAACGAAGCCATCTGGTGGCGAAACGGAGTTCGCCGGGTTTGCTAGTCGTAAATAAAAATGTACGACTTACGTAGTTTATTGTTAGTTTTTGCATGCTGATTTACTCCACTTTTTTTCCCAANTCGTAAATAAAAATGTACGACTTACGTAGTTTATTGTTAGTTTTTGCATGCTGATTTACTCCACTTTTTTTCCCAAACCACAATAGAAAATGTTTGAGATAAGAGGGCATGTATTGAAAATATCGATCCTACTATTATGTCCTCGGAAACTATTACATTTTAAAAATAATTATAACAATTTACACGTAAATTTAAACAAATAATACATTGAATGTTCCTGTTTCTTCCACCGCCTGGCAACACTGTCGACTGCCGACTGCCACGTGCTAGCCAGGGAGGGTGGAGGGGGGCAGGGTGCGCCCCCGTGTGCGAAGGGCGTTCACCGCGAAACCCTAGCCCCGCCCCCGCGGCGTAACCAACACCAGCACGGCTTCCTGCGACACAATGCCTCTGCCTGCCTCGCGAGCAGCACTCCCGCCATTCATACCAGCTCTGTAGTACTCTCCGCGCCTGCCTCGTCACACGCCGCCTGACTCCTGCCTGACCGTGGCACCAACGTGCCGCCGGTCCAGTCACACCCCCCTCACCCCTCCCCATGCTTCACACACTTACACCTTCGAGACATTCTTGCAATGGGCGCCACATATCCAACTAAACATTATTATGGACACACAGGACCTCGTAGAACACACGTCATATTCCGAACAAAGAATTAGATCAGAAAGCAACAAGAAAGCGGAACGAGTGAACACGACACAAATTTGAGCAACATAGTTTGTAAATATGGGCGACACAATAAAAACAGCACAGAAAAAAAACTGATACATATGCACAAAATACTGAACGAAACTGCGAAGTCAGTGCAGAAGAACAGAGTGGTATACTACGAGTAAATTAGNATTCTACGAGTAAACTAGTAAACCGATGCGACCTTCGGGAACTGCAATCTTCTCCCGTAGTGATGCGTGCAAACGTACTGTTAAACACCTGCACACTGATGTGGGATCCGGGGAAAATGGAGAACACTGAGTTTTTATACATCTGAACCCTCTCATCGTATGGCAACCAAGCACTGCCATTGGCTGCGCAGATAGTGGTGTGGCTCTGGGTTTGCTGGGTAATGCAAATTTTTTTGTATTCACTACATTTTTTAAATTAAAGATAGTAAATATAAAAAATAATATTTTTTTTTTAAATTCTCTTTCCTGGCTGTGGGTTGCGCCTAGGAGGTGCTGGCTGGCTCAGAAGGTTCGGCCATGTCTACTTGGGTAAAATGAAAACGGCCAAAAAATATTTTTTCCCCTACTTTTTTGTTTTCTGGTCCGACATATGGTTTAGTATGGTGAAAAAAAAAACACAGCAAAAAATCGTTTAGCTTGATCACTTGTCATCTTCAGCTTGCACAAAAAGTTCAAAGAAAATCATCATGGTGTCGAGCATAGGAAGTTCGTTCCGGGACTTGATTCGACTGCGTATGCATCCGTTCCTGGATTCTGCAACCATATGTTGCTAATTACGCTTCTGTCACCAGTCCCACATGCCTCTACTACTTGAGAATGGCAAAGGAGCTTATCTATTTCAAACAGTGCACTACTTCCGATTAAACTTTTTATGTCTTCGTCACTGAGGTGGTTCTAAGATATTTTTTCCCCAGCCAATAATCTCAAAAACACTCCTTTGCTTTGAAATTCAATTTGGGACGCTCAAATGGGCAATTTTTATTTCTTTGGGTATTCTTCTCACGCCAAGTTCTTGAATGTGTGCTCGTTCATCTTCCAGTGTTGCAACAGAATGGGTTTCACACATTTCCAGAGATTTTCCTATCATACCAGAAAAACGGTTATGGCCCAGATGTTTTTCCACCAATCTTCTGGAAAAGATGACGAAGAAACAATTCGTTGGTGTGCAACAATCATACAAACAAATTAAGTTTATTACCAACAAAGCTTTCAAGACATGTAACTATGCCATTTTATTCCCAGAGTTGACGCTTGTTCCATCACACCCAACAGCGACTAGTTTGGAAAGCGCAATCCCTTTCTGTGTAACGAAGAAGACGATGGTGCTTCGTGCAACATCGACACTGGACCCAGAATCCGGAGTTTATCATATATAAATACAACCAGGTTCTGGCAAGGGAACTATATGTTCTTCCACAGCTGTAGTCCTGTAGGAAGAATTTTTCCACTTCTCATACACTACAGTCTTGTCATTCCCCCTGTCAAAGTAGATGCTGTCCAAAGACTGTATTAGTTGTGTAGCAGTAGATTGAAGCTGGCACCGTACCTTCCAATGTTCGCTCCTCATCTTACTCTTGTCAATAATTTAAGCTGGAATATCTAAGATAAAATCCCCACATCCTGAAGCACAAAGGATCCAATGACAGCAGCTGATCTATCCTAAACACCCACTCTATCACAAGCAACAGTTAAATTTGGCAGACATATTCGCTTGTCTTGGAGGTTGAAGGAATTTGAACATATTTGCTTTCAGATGTTTGGCTTCATGGCTAATGTAATTATCATATTGTTACATAAATGCCCGAGGGGCGTATCTGAGTTCGTAAGGGATGGAAGTCTTAGTAAAAATAAAATAACTAAATTCAATAATTATATTTATTCTCAATGCTACAAACAAACATATGTTATTTACCAGTCTTGAGCGACCTAATAACGCTTATTGGGTTCATGTATGTTAAACCACTCCAATCATTTCCACTACTGTACAAAGTGGCAACTTGCTGGACAGGAGATTCTTGCCTGAACAAATGCAGGAGATATATCATGATTGAAGATAAGAGGAGGGAAGGCCTTATCAGTCGTGCTTTATTAACATGTACATATCTATGTGGTAAACTGTCGAACAATTGCATTTAGTGTGTAACATGCTTCACCTGACGTGGAAGGGAGTTGGGTTGGACCACGAGAAACTTATCTGGAAGAGACTTTGAAAAGGATGGATGTGGGGAGTGGGTGAACACCGCTGGCGACTGCGATAACGCACCTGGAGACTAAGACCGCAGGGCACACACATTCCTGCGACAAGGCACGGCATGGCGGCGACACCACTCGACTGCAGTTGCAGCCTTCAACTGCTGCACGAACCTGCTCTGTGGACTCCAGCTTGCTCACATCTCTGTAAGCGTCTTTGTGACGACATCCTGTCTTCCCACGGTGTTTGTATTTGTGATTGTCCACGTGTTTGGCAAAGCTGTCCGTTTTGTTCTCCAACACGACGTGTGAATGTTTTTCTCGGTTATTAAAGACTAGCTGCTATCACGTCTTCCGTTAACTACAGGATTATTACTTGTAAACGACGTGTGCTTCGTAATACATATCCAAATTTCACTTTTTAAATGTATAAATTTCTCTCTGTAACATGTTTTCAGAGGGGCCTAGTTAATTTAGGATACAATGATATACTTATTAACTGTACTAGAAACACGAAGTATTTTCGGAAATATAATATAACCCAATAATGTGCCTCCTATCCGACGTATATTCATATATATTTCTGCCCTTTTATACACAAGTCATGAGGCATCCTAAAGAAAGTAAGAAAGACATACTGAGATTGGTTACCATTTCACCTCGTGAAGACAACTAAGCCGTAAATATATTGTATTTAAGGACAGCAGTAGACGGAAAATAAGAGAGCTGGTGAAACTTGCATCCTGGCAAAGAGCCGGGGAGCCATTGCAGCCATCTTGGATAATGTCACGCGGAAACCTCTTGCTCTGTCGTTCCTCGTCAGTGGCGGTCAACTCAACATGTTTTTCCCTTGAAATTTCCCTTTTCCCCCTCGGAATTAACTTTTTTACCTTTTGATCTATCATTCCACCTCGTCTCTTCATGCTCTTGCATTTTTCGGATAGTTATCTCCCGCTCTAACATTCCTTCCTGCCACTCATGCATTTCAAACATTGGTTTTTTTTTTTTTTTTTTTTTTTTTTTTCATATTACTCCTGGTCTCCTTTATTTTTGTCCTTCCCTCCCTCTTACTATTCGTCTCCTTTATTTTTGTCCTTCCCTCCCTCTTACTATTCGAGTCCTCCATCTTGGATGTTCCCTCATCTCTGTCGTCTGCTGTAGGCGGCCATAATTGATTCCTGCACCCACCACCTGCGTGTGCTAAGCCATCTTTAATTCCCGCACCTGCCACCATATTTGATTATCGTGCCTGCTACCAGATTGTTTGGATTTACACAGTTGGCGGCTAAGAGTGCTGGTACCACCGCGGCCGCAGTACAAGCAGAATTTTAAGATATTACCAAACTGCACCGCGAGAACAATAAAGTAAACTTTGTACTGCGCAACATAGACGATGGAGCAGTCTGCTGGTGGACCGAAGGTACATAGCACTACACTGGAAGACTGTGGATGCAAATGGATCCTACCCTGTGTGGCCAAGGTCTGTTGTGTATATAATGTGTATTAATTAATGAACGTATGCGTGTGCTGCCAGTACATGATGGAGGCCTCGAGTACGGACACGAGCAGCGCGACCATCGAGGGAGAACTAAAATGTCTGAGCAAGTGTAAGTGTATGGAGGCCATATGTGCCCTTAATGCATGCTAGCACTATTGGCGGAGTTTTTTTTAATAGCTGNTTTAATTCTTTCCTGTCGAAAGGGTTTTTACGGTGACTATGCCGGTTTTTCCCTTTCTCTTCTAAATATAGTTTAGCTATAAGTACACTTAGGGAGGTTCTCATCGCCAAAAGCAGGCCATGGCAGCCCAATCCCTCTTTGCCGTGATGCATGTCTCCTTGCATGAAATCCCTTCCTTGTAGGCATATGGGGCTTAGCCCTGAGACGCACTTAACTCCCGTCCCTACCGAGGGATCACATAATACTTAGTTTTAGAGTAGTTAAAAAAAAAATAAGTAGTCAGTTACTTGTGTTCAGCCAGCTCGGTCGGGTGTGCCCTGATCGTTTGCGGCTGCTACACGCTTTCTTCACTTACGCACGTCATTGCCTGTACTTCGTATCCAATCTTGTGATAAGTGTATCATTTACAGCTCGGTGCTAGTTTCCCCGACCAACTCAACACGCACATGTACTTAATTTTATTTGCTCATGTGTGTATACTTAATTTGTTTGCACATGAGTGTATGTACTTTTATTTGCATATGAGTGTAATCACCACTTGTTGGCTCGTCTCGTTAGTGCATGTGTGTGTGTACGATGCAGACCGCTCGTGAGCGCCACCTCCATACAGGATATGAGCATGTGCGCATAGGGGAGGGAGGCCACGACTCTGTCCTCCGCCCGTGAGCAGGCGTGCCATCCGGCAGTCCGCGTTGGGGAGGGAGGCGACTGCAGCCAATTGACTCTACTGACGGCGGTCCTTTCCCGGGCCCTTTCACAGGTGGGAGGTCAATTTGGTTGGGCCACATACCCTTCGCAGGCGGAGTCTCGGGTGTCTACAGGAAAAAAACGCACCGTCCTTTCAGGTCATAATACTAGCTTGCGGGCCTGCAGTAAATTCATGTCCNGACTGCAGCCAATTGACTCTACTGACGGCGGTCCTTTCCCGGGCCCTTTCACAGGTGGGAGGTCAATTTGGTTGGGCCACATACCCTTCGCAGGCGGAGTCTCGGGTGTCTACAGGAAAAAAACGCACCGTCCTTTCAGGTCATAATACTAGCTTGCGGGCCTGCAGTAAATTCATGTCCACTTACAGTTATTTTATAATGTACATACGTTGTTACAGAGGCGCAACACGCGCACACGAACACACACACACACACCTATCCCCCACCCCTCTCTCTCTCTGTATCATACCTGTCTACTGCTACTAACATTATTCATTTTAGGGGAAATGTACTTTTTTTTAAAGTATGTTGTTACCAAGGCACAGCACGTGCAGTGCACACACACGCGAAAATAGATGTGTTGCCAATGTCTAGTAAGAAATAGTTCTTATGCAGTGTGCTGTACATTTCTTGTAATTTTACAGATGTAGCTAGACATTGTTCGCATGAGGCAGAGGAATATTCTGGAAGCAGGGCTTCACAAAGTATGAAGTAACTTTGAATTGCCTATAGTAGTAGTATGCACATTAGGTATTTATGCTCCATGTGTGTGGGAGGACATGTGATCGATACGGCCAACTCTTGCATGCGCCGACTCACCAGTGTGTTAGCAGGCGGAACTGGCTGCACACCTCACGGCTACATGCGGGCCCCTGCGACGTGGGGTAGGGTTGGCGCTGTCATGGAATGCAATGACGCATGGGGAGATAGTGGGAGAACTCCGAGAGAACCTGTTTTTTTTATTTCTACTTTCCCTTTACTATGTGCATGTGGGTACTCGATCGACACATCTCGTTGGTGCATTAGGCTAGTTGTGAGGAGTGGAAATGTCGTGTTTCCCGGCTAGCTTAGCTGTATGCATACTTCCCCCCATATGTTTCCTCTTGATCGTCCGGTGTCGAGTAGTCCGTAGCGCATTCCACGAGATCGACCAGTCTAGATGCCCATCATCATTGGGTTTCCTCCGGTGCGTCCGTAGTAAAGATGGATTCTGATCGTTACTCCCTCCCATCCTTCCCTTCTTTACCATCATAATCATCATCTTCTCGGNGGTTTCCTCCGGTGCGTCCGTAGTAAAGATGGATTCTGATCGTTACTCCCTCCCATCCTTCCCTTCTTTACCATCATCATCATCATCATCACAGCCAATGTCTAACACACCTACGATGCGACCACTTGCACTGCAGTGCTGTTTATACGACAGAGTGTATCGAGTCCACAAGAATAGACTGCAGCATGAACACGCCTGCGTCCTTAATCCGTACCGAGAGGCACATCACATGTGCGATAGGTGTGGGAAGGCATTTGCTCACACAAACTCGCCGACCATCTTGTAACATGCACGGGCCAGATCAGACAGGATGCTTAGACTTATTGCAAGTTGCGCAATGAGAATTGTCCATGCACTTGCGATGCACATCGCCGCGAACGCGGCTGCTGGGCGAACCCCAACGCCGAGACTCAGGAGACAGTTTACCCGCGCTTACAATCTGCGTGCTCATAGCTCTAGCTCTAAGTTTAATGGACCTGCCCCATCTCCAGAGGAAAAGAGTTCGCGGGGTTACGCCAACTGCTTGCCATCCAGGGCCATCCTACTGCGCCAAAGGCCTGCCCACGACCCACTAGTCGCTCATGGATAGTTGCTGACACTGGGGCCAACAGTGACAATGCGCGTGTTGAAGTGGCAACGGTCTTCACGAGCAACTTAATGACTTACGTTACTGTGAACACTAGTGCANTGACAATGCGCGTGTTGAAGTGGCAACGGTCTTCACGAGCAACTTAATGACTTACGTTACTGTGAACACTAGTGCATTGGCGAAAGATATACGTACATATTTGAACTCCATGCGGCAAAACTTCGTCAACCCGCTAACCGCAGAGGTCGATGCCCGTGGTTCAATCAAGTTTAATCTTTAGCTGGATTGTAGGTATGGGAAGCTCGAGGCCCACGACGATGAAATGGACCAGATGAACATAAGACGAAGAATGTGCATTATTATTTAACACCTCCGATGTTGATGAAGCTGTTGACTCTGCAATACGCAGGATCTGTCAGGAGGCTCAGAGTACCAGGGGATGGGAAGTGGATACATGCTCACTGCAGTGAACAGAATCCAGATGTGAATTAGCAAATAGGACCCAATGAGAGCTTCATTGTGGATAGATTTGCATGCATTTATCAAGACGAAGAAGGCAGTCATCAACCCCAGAATAGCGACGATAGTGAATATTTCAAGTGGGACAATATTGCCTGATTAGTGGAAGGGGGGAAACCCCGAGCACGCGAACCATCGCTACAGCGAACTGGAGAGGAAATTTAATTTTGATGGTCTCACCTTCCGGA
Source organism: Clitarchus hookeri (assembly GCA_002778355.1). Taxonomy (NCBI): domain Eukaryota; kingdom Metazoa; phylum Arthropoda; class Insecta; order Phasmatodea; family Phasmatidae; genus Clitarchus; species Clitarchus hookeri. Next base: position 260,465 of record NQII01005142.1, on the reverse strand, counting down.
CCCTGCTGAAACATATCGGTATTTTTGAAAGAAGCAACCCTAGTACATCCGTGAATGTTTATGCCTTGGACGAGGGAATGAAACTAATACTGATACGTGTAGCGAGAGCGGAAAAGGCTCAGCATCTCGACATGCTGTTCGTGACAGAGGACACAAGTAGCACTTATGCGTATGTTACAGACTTGCCCCCTCTCGTCCGTTCCCAGGTTCCTGCATGTAATGGGAGTATTCATATCTGCAAGCGATGCTTCACATACTATGAAGATCATCCACGAGTGTCGGGGCTGACGGCTCTGCAGTGCTCGAGAGATAATTAATTTTTTAAACCCAAATTGGAGCCGATATTGTAATTTAAAAATATTAAATAAACAAAAATATTGAAAATTAATTAATTAGATATATTTATACAGTTATTTTTGTGTTTAAAAGATTATATTACGTAATAAAAACCATTTTTAACAAAATGTCTAAAGCGATTCTGCAATATAGGCTCCGTTTGGGTCTTAAAAATAATTACCGCAGAAGCAGTAGAAATGTAAGACAATGGCCGTAAGGCGTGGTGTTGGGAATGTGTAGGAGGGGCTCGGGAACTGCGGTACCGCAGGCATTGTAGAGAGAAAGAGAAAGAGAGAGAGAGACAAATATATGTAAACTCGACAGCTGACTGGCGGCCGCGGGCCACAACTGACCCACTAAGGTGAGTTTCCCCCGTGGCCACCACAGCCTGTGGTGGCCTGCCCTCTCGCCCTCGCTGCCCAGAGACACTCCTGCCATCTGTCTCACTTCCTCCCACACACCCTACTCATGTGTCCTTCCTAACACGATTATGTACACTACAATAGCTTCTGTGAAATCTTCATTTGCGCGTACACGCACGTATCACAATACAAAGCTTCTCGAAATAGGACTTCTTTGACAGTGTGCCGTGACACAAATAATATACTTACAAATGAGTTAACAATTCATATGCAGTGGCTCACATTAATATTCGGCCAACTATGACTATCGCAGTTTCGTGGCCTTGTGTTACATTAGTAATGAAGATAAACATAAATCATATTGCACAACCATTCTTGTGTGCTTTAAATGAAATGTAGCGGTAGACAATAACGAAAATGAGCAATGCAACTTAACAAACAATATTATTTTGTCATCCCATGCTGCATAAGTACGCCACTTTAATATTCGGCCATCATCATTCAAACACAAACATAATCCTCTTTGAAAACTAAACACACATTTTTTTAGTACCTGGTAGCATGGCCATTCTGTTTAATTACTTCTCGCAGGCGTTGTGGCATATTAGCAATTATATTCCTGGTACATTCGGAGCCAATCTTACTCCATTCTTCCTTAAACCTTTTCTCTAATTCTTGTGTGGACCTAATTGTTGTAGTACGCAGTCTTCTTTTGAGTTCATCCCACATATCTTCTATGGGATTCAGGTCGAGTGATTGAGGAAGTGTTTTAATGACTTTGGGACAGTTATACAAAAGCCAGCTCTTGACAATGTACTACTTGTGTTTCGGGTCATTATCTTGGTAGAACTTAAAAGTGTTCCTAATGCCCAGATAATCAGCACTCTTGTGTAGGTTTGCTTTCAGGGTGTTGAGATAGTCTTCCTTTTTCATTGTTCCATCGACACGTACAGCCTCTCCAACACCTGCTGAAGATATACAGCCCCAGGTCATAATACTACCTCCACTGTGTTTCACAGTAGTTAGTATGTTGCCAGGTTTTAGTTCCTCATTTGGCTTGCGCCATACTGTTACCCTGCCATCTGAACCAAACACATTCAATTTCGTATCATCAGCAAAAATAACATCATTCCACCAGATTTCATCTTTGCCAGCGTGGTCTTTTGCGAACGTAAGTCGTTACTTCTAATTGCTTCATTAATGAAAGGCTTCTTTCTAGATACCCTGCCATTATATCCTGCTCTTCTGATAACTCGTCGTATGGTTTCTGGATGGACGTTCTTTCCACATTCATTGAGTACCTCCGCGGTAAGTTTGCAACCACTAATTTTCGGATCTTTCTTTATTTTCCTGATTACTAGACCTTCTCTCTCGCTTAGTTTCTTTGGCTGTCATTNGAGATAGTCTTCCTTTTTCATTGTTCCATCGACACGTACAGCCTCTCCAACACCTGCTGCAGATATACAGCCCCAGGTCATAATACTACCTCCACTGTGTTTCACAGTAGTTAGTATGTTGCCAGGTTTTAGTTCCTCATTTGGCTTGCGCCATACTGTTACCCTGCCATCTGAACCAAACACATTCAATTTCGTATCATCAGCAAAAATAACATCATTCCACCAGATTTCATCTTTGCCAGCGTGGTCTTTTGCGAACGTAAGTCGTTACTTCTAATTGCTTCATTAATGAAAGGCTTCTTTCTAGATACCCTGCCATTATATCCTGCTCTTCTGATAACTCGTCGTATGGTTTCTGGATGGACGTTCTTTCCACATTCATTGAGTACCTCCGCGGTAAGTTTGCAACCACTAATTTTCGGACCTTTCTTTATTTTCCTGATTACTAGACGTTCTTCTCTCTCGCTTAGTTTCTTTGGCTGTCATTTTTGAGGTACCGAATCTATTCTGTCTTACTTCTGAAACCTTCTTATAATGTCTCCGACAGTGGACCTCGGCAGATTCAAGTGCTCCGCAATTTCTCGTAGAGATTTCTTCTTTGCATGATGAAAAATGACCAGCTGCCGCTGTTCAAACATTGTATTCCTGCCCTGCGTCCCACTTGCCTGACTGACGCAGTCAACAGAGCTGCCCAATACAACCTCTCAGCGCAGAGAGCGTGCAGGAAATTACATGAGGTACGAACGCAATGTGCATCGTGCCTGTGCCACGCGTCCACCACAACTGGCCGAATATTAAAGTGACGTACTTACGCAGCACGCGAATACAAAATATTGTGTTTCACAAACTTGCACTCCTCATTTCAGTTATCAGCTATTATTGCATTTCATTTAAAGCACACAATAATGATTGTGCAATATGTTTTATGTTTATCTTCATTTCTAATGTAACATAAGGCCATAAAACTGTGATAATCATCGGTGGCCGAATATTAATGTGAGCCACTTTATCTTATCATAGAATATACATAAAGTCATATATATCACCCTTTATATTATATTAAACTTGACAAATAGACAAATTTGCAATAATTCTTTTCTTTCTAGATCCACATAAAATGTAAAAAAAAATAAACATAATTTAGTAAATCGCTCTCAAAACTGGAATAATACAATCTGAATAAAGTTTAATTAAAATATTTATAAATGCCAAAACAATTNGCTCTCAAAACTGGAATAATACAATCTGAATAAAGTTTAATTAAAATATTTATAAATGCCAAAACAATTAAAGCAAATAAAATGACTAGAATGACTGTTGGAGTAATTAGAAATGAGCATAATTACAAACGTAGACACAACCTAACACGAGAGCCGTGGACACCATGATTATTTAAAATAGGATTTTATTGTTGGCCAGCGAACAAACAATACACAACACGTTAAAACTGGCAAACACAGCAACACAAGATTTTAGTTATAACCGAAACCAAATTTGGACTGGCGACTGAAACCACAATTTAAAAAAAAAGCNACAGCAACACAAGATTTTAGTTATAACCGAAACCAAATTTGGACTGGCGACTGAAACCACAATTTAAAAAAAAAGCACTAACCCAAGATAAACACAGTTACGCCACAGAAGACACTAAAACATTAAACATAGTCAATCTAACACACAAACTTTGTCCACGGCTCACCGTGTTAGTCGCCCTAACTCTCGGCGGCTCACGCGACGACACAAGTTACAAGGAGCCCCGTCACGGCTTCACGTCCGTTGGACAAGNGCCCTAACTCTCGGCGGCTCACGCGACGACACAAGTTACAAGGAGCCCCGTCACGGCTTCACGTCCGTTGGACAAGTGCGGCAGACTAATTAACAGCAGAAGACTTCAGGCAACACGGCCAGGCAACGGCAGGGCGAGGAATAGGAGCGCGAGATGCAGTAGTTTGTCATCACTGCCGCAGCTGAGAGCGGGGTAGTTGAGGCCCTGAGCCGAGCACAGAGTACACCACCGCCTAGAGTTGAAGCCAAAGAAAACGTCTTGCGCTAGCGTCGCAACAGTACAGTCACCATCCAATAATCTAACGCCGTATAGTTTTGCTTTTATCGTACTAATTGTAGTCAAAGAAAAAAAATCGCATTTTCCAAAGCTGCCTCTCCGGTTTCCTTCCTGTTACACAGCACAGCACGGCGCGACGACGGAGACGCTTGGCGTAGAGGCGACGATCACTGTCGCACGCATCGCTCCTCGTTTCTGGAGCTAGGACGCGCGAAACCGCTTCACACTCGAGATTACCAGTGTGGACTTAGACGAAACTAATCTACGGTGGGTATGATATTTAGTATACGCCAATTAAGGCTCGGCGTCCCCTCTTTTGCACACATTCTTCGTTTCCGTGTCAATTTCAGATTCAGAGTAATTACTGACAATGTACGATTATAGAAAAAGTACATTTTACAGGTTGTTGAATATTTTTGTGATGAATTTCATTTGTGTGTTATCTGCTAGTTGTAAAAAGACGAGAACACACACACACATACACACACTAT
>NQII01005142.1:230085-254238 GCA_002778355.1 Clitarchus hookeri | reverse complement strand
CACACGCGGGGAACAGCCACAGACAAGCAGGCTAGCTCGCTCCTGGTCGTGGAGGATTGTGTTTTTCGTGTGCCATTGTCCGAAGTACTACAGCGGGACTGCACAGCCTTCCTTGTAAACAACTCACGCTGCACGGGGAGCTGTTCCCGCTGTCCTTCCTTTCCGACTCCGGACACATGTTTCCGGGTCGGCCTCCTTGATCTCTTGGATACGGGTGAGGAGGATCGCCCCTAACATACTTGGCACACCCCGCCCCACAGCCCGCTGTTCGACATACGCCACAACTGTGATGCCAGGTATGACGTGGTGCCGGCTCAACATGGAACAGTGGAGATGCAGCTTTACTGACAGCTGTCACTTCCTGTTTAACCTACCTACCTACCTGCCTCTCTATGCTATATCGGTAACCTGCTGCAGTACCATTCTTAACACAGTTCATCATAAAAATGCCAATTTTATATGTGAACAGCATTACTCAACTTGTATATAATATTATCTAAATTTTACAATGACATTTAATGTAAATTTNATTTTATATGTGAACAGCATTACTCAACTTGTATATAATATTATCTAAATTTTACAATGACATTTAATGTAAATTTAAAAAATGCTGAAGTCCCGTAATCCCCCCCTTCCCCCATCGACTTACTAAAATTCTAACATCGCTATTTTCTTGGGCTCAAATAGACAAATAAGTTAAACAATTCCACACAGTTACAGAAAGAAGGTAAAATGGAATTGCCTAAATTTATTTTAAAAATACACACCAAAAATTAACTTGCAATTTATTTTTGTGTTAGCCACACATGAAGTGTATGCAATTTATTTAATATCGCATTTATCTTCAACGTAAATTATGTGATTTCTGCACCCAAGTTAAATTCTATTATTACCTTTAAAGTTGAGTGGCAATGGTGTTGCAGGTTTTATGTGAACATTTAAATGGACTATACCTAGCCGAAGATAAGCTTAAGAACAAAAATACATTCATTGACTGCTAGGCTCTTCTATGATTCTTAATTATTTGTTAATCATTATATGGGTTTCGTATATTTTTTGTTCTTATGCTTATTTTCGGCAATGAAAATATTAAACGTGAACCCAATACGTTTACTTATGAAAAGAAAACGCACCCCATACGATGAATAAACTGTACTTTCGGGGGTATGTAATATTCAAAGGTAATTTTGGAAAATACTCCTCGTTTGAACGTATAACTAGAAGTGCAATGTTTAGAGAGTGGATGTGTTGGTTGTTTCAGACAGACGAGAGCGAGCAGTGACGTGCAGTGACGACAGTGCTGCCACCACACACGTACGCACGGCAGTGACTGGTAGGAAGGAAGGCAGGCGCTGGGCGGCGGACCAAGAGAGCCGCACGCTAATTGGCCGGAAGCGACGCCGCGCTCGCCGGACGGACAATTAGCTGGCAAGTTGGGGCGGCCGGTCGCTCGCTTTCTCGCAGACCGCATGCCTTACAAGGCCAAGCCCGCGGGCTCCGAACCACTGGCCACCACCCCCGCTACACCCTCCCTGCCCCTTCTCGCTACACGCCTGCGCTCTCGTGCACTCCCACCAGGCGAGTCAGCTCTCACCTCTCGACCCCGGTGAAGACGTGTTTTTCATGCCTACGGGAGTACGCCTCTTCAAGTCTTCGTCTATTTGCATTCTTGTTACACTTCCCTTATACCCCCACCTGCTACCCCAACCCAGCCTCCAACACACTTCCCTTACAGTCACATTACCACAGTCACTGGTGCCCCGTGTGTAGGCAGTCACGCACCACGCCCTCCACTAACTTACTCACTACTACCTATAGTCTATTCCCTATATCTTCACACTTTTCCCCTCAAACGTTTGAGGAATCGTTCCATGCGTGACGTGTTTGGTTGCTTCCCTAAATACGACATCTATCACAAGCATTCTATACTTCTGTTAAAATTGAACTTTCAATTACAATAAATGTGGACACAGAAAAAATAGTTGTGTTGGTAATACCTGGTAAGAAATACTTCTAATGCAAACTATTATTAAACTGAGTTCGCACAGGGGCGGTGCGTTGTCCTTTTGCAGTAATTCTCGAGACCAAGTAGAGCTTTGTTAGCATAAGGCAGGGGAATATCCTGAAAGCAGAACTTTATCAGGGCTTCATAANCTCGAGACCAAGTAGAGCTTTGTTAGCATAAGGCAGGGGAATATCCTGAAAGCAGAACTTTATCAGGGCTTCATAAAAGTAGGAAGTAACAGTAAATTGAATAAATTAATTTTTTTTACATCACACAACAGGAGAATTTCGCGGGTTCCTTCGAGGTCACGACAGGCTCTCAGCACACATGCAATACACACACTTGCCGAGTTACCTGCAAACTTATTTTGTTAGGCGAGCAGCATTCGCAAACTTGTGGAAGAACTGAGAAAGGAACATTGTGAGTAGTAGGATAACGACAGTTCAGTGTCACATGGCGTCCTGGCGGGGACAAGTTNAACCACTGGCCACCACCCCCGCTACACCCTCCCTGCCCCTTCTCCCTACACGCCTGCGCTCTCGTGAACTCCCACCAGGCGAGTCAGCTCTCACCTCTCGACCCCGGTGAAGACGTGTGTTTCATGCCTAGGGGAGTACGCCTCTTCAAGTCTTCGTCTATTTGCATTCTTGTTACACTTCCCTTGTACCCCCACCAGCTACCCCAACCCAGCCTCCAACACACTTCCCTTACAGTCACATTAACACAGTCACTGGTGCCCCGTGTGTAGGCAGTCACGCACCACGCCCTCCACTAACTTACTCACTACTACCTATAGTCTATTCGCTATATCTTCACACTTTTCCCCTCAAACGTTTGAGGAATCGTTCCATGCGTGACGTGTTTGGTTGCTTCCCTAAAAACGTCATCTTTCACAAGCATTCTATACTTCTGTTAACCTGATATCTTACTTCTGTTAAAATTGAACTTTCAATTACAATAAATGTGGACACAGAAAAAATAGTTGTGTTGGTAATACCTGGTAAGAAATACTTCTAATGCAAAATATTATTAAACTGAGTTCGCACAGACCAAGTTCGAGACCAAGTAGAGCTTTGTTAGCATAAGGCAGGGGAATATCCTGAAAGCAGAACTTTATCAGGGCTTCATAAAAGTAGGAAGTAACAGTAAATTGAATAAATTAATTTTTTTTACATCACACAACAGGAGAATTTCGCGGGTTCCTTCGAGGTCACGACAGGCTCTCAGCACACATGCAATACACACACTTGCCGAGTTACCTGCAAACTTATTTTGTTAGGCGAGCAGCATTCGCAAACTTGTGGAAGAACTGAGAAAGGAACATTGTGAGTAGTAGGATAACGACAGTTCAGTGTCACATGGCGTCCTGGCGGGGACAAGTTATTTTCTAACCTACTCTAAAACTAAGTGTTATATGTTAGTCTGCTGTAGAAACGGGATTATTGCATCTCAGAGCTAACCGCTTACGCTTACAAGGGAAGGAAGAACATGCAAGGAGACGTGCATCGCGGCAAAGAGGGATTGGGTTTCCCATGGCCGAGCTTGGCTATGAAAAACCTCCCTATTGTACTTATAGTTAAACTACATCTAGAAGAGAAAGGGAAAAACCGGCACAGGCACCGTAAAAACCCTTTCGACAGGAAATAATTAAAAATAGTTACATGCATTATAAGAAAATGCTACACTAGAAAGATAGGTGGGTACCATGCTCTTTATTATTGGGAGAGGAGAAACTAGTAGAGAGGTGGCGGGGCATCTTTATTTGTTTGGCGCTGGTTTAACCACAGTGATGTAGCACATCACTGTGGGGGGAGTGCGCGATTGTGCTACTCCGCGCCATCGCTGCCACGCGCATGCGACTCTGAACTGGCGTGGAATGTTCTCGTCGTGCTGACAGCGCCTAAGGGACGCCAAGTGACCTATCACTTTACACGTGGAAAGTATGTAGCAAGGTTCAACACAGGCTCCTATCGTAGGTAGTCTTGCTCGTGTGCGGGTAGTATGTTTCAGGACACACACGTGTGAAAAACAGATTTTCAACGATGTTGAAGGATTCGGAATAATTTTTTAGCATGCGCGATATCTTGAACGTACCGAGTCGTTGTATGGTGCGTATTGGGGGCACGTTTAATACTTTCATCAGATAACGTTTTTTTTTCCTTCAAACATGCTGCAATGCAGTTGAAGCCCCAGTTAGGAGACGGCCTTTATATACAAACATTGCTACACGACGTGAGGGAGCAAAGTCTGGCAAACATGTTTAAATTGATACACATTTGAAGTGTGACAGATAGGGAGGGAGAGAATTATCGGGAACTTCATCTCGGAAAGCGCTGAATGAAGGAGCCCCGTGTTAATATTGTGCAGAAGTGAAAGTGACGGTCGAGTCCCAACGCTCGTTGCTCGAAGGTGAAGGGGTCAAGGCAACGGGAAATGTCAGACAGGAGAGCTGTTGAAGTCCACCGGCAGGGAACGACAAACCCCACTCTATCACCTGGTGGGCGGCTACTCTTCAAACAGTTTGCATTACTCCTGCTACTGCGAGACGGCCCGGCAGTTATAGACCCGCGAGGGAAAGAGGCCAGAATCACGTCCAACCTAGTGAAGGTACACAACTGACTGCTCCAAGTAACAGCAGCCACAGCCAATACTCGAGCAGCACGGACACCTTGGTATACGCTGTTCGCCGTCCACTGAGAACTTCCAACCACATTCAACGTAACACTGCCACGCGCCTCACCACTTTACTCACGCGTCGGTCAACTGAAACTGTGCAATTACTAGAGAAGTAAATTTTTTACTAATTTGCTCACTCTTACACTTGGATGTATTTAAAAAAAACAGGAAGCAAGATAAATCATTTCAGTATTCACAAATGTTTACCTCGCACCTCTAAACTAAACATTGATACATGGGACTATTTCTCCACCTGTCGTTACCAATTTTACTGGGCGAATGCCAGCCGGTGTGTTGATTCGAAAAGTGCTGAGTTAACCGTGGACAGGCTATAGTCTTGCATTCCTCGCTGACGCTTATGTTCGCCTCAACTTGCCCCTAAGCGGTCATCGGGAACACGCGTCACGACCGCCGTATCTCGTCCACTCATCTGGCGAATGTTCCAGATCTCACTGCCGATTAATAGTCGATGTCTGCTCTCGGACCAGATGTCTGCCAATTATAATGAATAAGTGGCTCCATTTGAATACATTAGCCACTGTCGCCTGGCTGGCCGGAGAGCCTCTAGGTCTCTGACTAGGCACGTCGATCTTTACCCAACCAATCGGTTTTCTGAATCGATCTAATCGATCTATACCGATCCACAGAAAATCGATGAGCATAGGAAATCGAACAAAAAATACATTTTGCCAGTTGTACGAACATAACGTGAAATCTATGTACCAGGATGTGCTACGGCCTTGAGCACAAACTTATACAGCCAGAAATACTATTAACCAAAAACTCTTGCAAATATGATATCCCATAAAAATAGAACAATTTATAAACAAGACAGTTCAAAACCCAAGAAAATTAATAACGTAGAATAACACAAAGGTACCTACCGCTAAATCGAAAAACCACACGACTTCTCTAGGGTTGTGTCTTAGTTTAGATCAATATATATTTCGAAATGGTAGTAGGTACACTTCATCCGGCCAAGTTATAATACAGTTCCAATGTATTGGAATTACGCAAATTAAAAAATATGTGATGACCGGCTGAAAAAAAAACCAACTAACCACACTGTCTGGCCCCTCAATAGCGACGGCCATTACAGCAGAAGACTACAGTAAAATTGAGATATTTGGGCGGCTCTTAACACCGAGGTATTAAGAGCCGATGAGGGTGGAGAGAGGCGAGTATGGAGCAGCGTCGGAATGCAATGGGTAGGGGAAATGGGAGGTCCCCGAGAAAACCCGTCGACCAGAGGCATCGTCCGGCACGATTCCCACGTGCGGGAACCCGGGCGCGACCCCGCCGGGAATCGAACCCGCGTCGCCTTGGCGGGAGGCGAGCGGTCTGGCCTCTGGTGTTTGGAACACTAGGGGAGAAAGGTTGATCAGAAGAATTACCATTCGTTTGTTGGTCGCACTGGTTCCCTGAACAGCGCGCCATATGGGCACCTTTCAATGGTGCCCCTCTCTCCTTCGAGGGATAGAGGGACGAGGAAAGCGGACAGTTCAACTACTCCCCCCCTACTCTCTCCCCCTTCCCTGGAGATAGACGTAAGCACTGGCAAGGGCGGCGTGGGAACTGCCACCCACTCACGTCGCGCGTCTCTCCCGCAGCCAGCGCCGCCTCGCTGATGGACCAATCACATCCCTGGTGTGTGTGTGTGTGTGTGTGTAGATAAAGGGGGGGCGCTAGTTTTGCATCCGGGAGGTCGGGGTTTGACAAAGGGGTCGCTCTCCACTGACCAGCCCAGTACACACCGATGCCTTACTTGTCGTGTGCCTTCCTCGTCCCCGCGCCGGCAATTTTACTATGTGATCATCATTCCTGCATAGCAGCAAATTAATATTGTCTGCAGTAACTATCACTACAAAATGAGAACTTTTGTAAGCCCTTACTAACATATATTTGTATGCACACCGTGTATTCTTCCGCAGTATGTAAACAATTAACATGGCCATGGGCTAGGTCACTTTATTCATGCGCAGTCAAGTGACAGTTACTTTATTACGAAAGTAACGTGTATAACATTAAAAAAAACAGAAAGCCACACAAATAATTTTAGTATTCATAAATGTTCACTTAACTCTTTTCATTCAATGTCAGGGAATGTAACAACCCCCCTTCCCCGCCGCATCTTACCAACTTTACTGGGCGCCTACAAGTCGGCATGCCCGTTATAACCTTAATTAACGGCGAAGAGCCTACACAAAGACATGTTTTAGTCTCCTCCAATGCTGTGTTTATATGTAAATGAAAGCGTATGGGTGTAGGAGAGAGAGAGAGAGAGAGAGAGAGAGAGAGAGAGAGAGAGAGAGAGAGTGTGTGTGTGTGTGTGTGTGTGTGTGTGTGTGGACGTCATGTACGTGCATGTCGGTGAGAGAGACGAGTGTTGAGGAGGTGAAGGCGCGGCGCCGGCCAGGAGGAAGACCTGGGTCGCTGTTCCCGTCAAGGTCACTGCACACGGCTCGGCCTGCCTCCGCGTCACGCCGCACAGAGTACTGGACAATACAAAGGTGCAACAGCCGCACACGCCACCAGCATGGTGGCACTGGACAACAACATGCCTGCGCCTGGTAACCAGCCGGCAGCCCAGCCAATGGCGAAGCCTCCATGGCACGCAGTAGCCAATCAGACACTAGCCCCGTTCCCAGAGCCTCGTACAGCCAATGAGAGGATGGGCACGCACGTATCAAAGGAACCGCCACGCCACTTCGTGTTTGTGTACTTATATAATCTGTGGCAGGGACGTGGAGGGGAGAGATGTGGGCTGCTCTTAACANACGCCACTTCGTGTTTGTGTACTTATATAATCTGTGGCAGGGACGTGGAGGGGAGAGATGTGGGCTGCTCTTAACATGGAGGTCTGAACTGCCGAAATAAAGTGAAGTGAGTATGGAGCAGCACCGGAATGCAAGGGCGGGGGAAGCGGGAGATCCCCGAGAAAACCCGCTGACCAGCAGCATTGTCCTTCACGATTTCCAGTGAGAAAATCAGGGGAGCGACCCCACCGGGAATCGAACCCGGTTCGTCTTGGTGGGAAGCGAGCAGTCTGACCACTACACCACCGCGGCCCCAGCAGGGACGTGAAGCAAGCAGTATACTGATCCACAAACACACGTAGAGACATTGTGACTGAGCGCTGCAGTCTGCCTCGACGTGACGTGTTGGGTTGCCAGTCTGAAGACCGGGCAGGAGGGTTGCACTATTCAACACGATAGACTGTTTCACAGCCACTTGAAAACAAAGAAGTATTGTGACAACATATGTCCTCTTGCCTCGCGCCATTTATTTGACATCTCAAACACATCTGCTGTGCTATGTAGTTATAAAATTCTTCAGTTTGCATGATATCAGCTTGTACATGTCTCGTCCAAACTGTTAGCACGACCTTGAAGTTGCCGGATCGACAGCGCTACACCAAAGAAACGTCTCGAATTTCTTTACGGTACAGATGATCATTGCGTCATAACAATCGATAACCTCCCGCGGCTAATGACGGCGATGTTAACGTCCGTCAAATGTTCACAGAGGGCAGATAGCAAATCAGGCAAACACTATTCACGAATTATTTGTTTCCTTTCATACAGTTTGACATTTTGTAAAGAACTACATTAAATTTAATGGTTGTGTATACCGTCGTCAGCAACCTCTGCTTCCGTAATAAAAAAAGTGTTAAACATCGCGAAGTGGGCGACGCTATGACGCAAATTTGAGGTCTTAAATTTTGAAAAAACCGCGAAAGAGAAGAAAGCAGAAGAGGTGATTGTGGAGCGGAGAGGCGACAAACCGGCGCCGACAGCTGATCACTGTTGCCAGGCAACCCAACTACAAATTCCCGCGAGGCTGGCCTAAAATATTCGTCTTACTCTAATACAATTGTAACAGAAGTGCACGACCCATACTCTACTGTCAGTTTTTCGATGTTTATTTACTTAACTTTATTTCCAGACCACAACAGTACGTGTATGTAGTGCCTAATAAAATGAAAAATAATATCTAAAATACGGGGAATTTTCGAGATAAAAGAGTATGCATTACAATTACCGATCCTACTAGTATTCCTGGAAATCAATAACAAACTTTTTAAAATGAATAAAACTATAGGTAAATTCTAACAAATATTTTGTTTTTCCCTCGTTTCCCCGCCAGGTACTGAAATTTCCCCGAAAACGGGAAACTGGCCGCCATGTGGGGCACACTGGAGCCGGTCTCCCCGGAGTGCTGCGGGCGTGCCAGCTTTCTCGTCGTGTGGGCCGATGTTGCCTCCCCGGCCAGACGCGGTATATCCCGCGCGGCCTGGGCGCCACTCTTGTTATAATTCCCCGGCGCCCGGTCACGATCCGCCCGCAGGACGCACGCCGGAGAACGACGCTCGTCCCAGTTACACTGGAAGAAAGCACCGGCAACAATCGCGCGGGTGGATACGCGCGGGCCCGAGGCCGGGTCGACGCCGTCTCACGCGGGACGGCGAGGAACCTCGGCGTGTGACGTTACAGCCGCGGCTAACACTTGCTCCGACAGCGAAGTGCATTCACCGCCGCACGCCCGCACACCGGCCGCTTCATCTGCATCTTGCTCGCGGGAAGGCGTGCCTTTCTCCGTCTTCCTTGTCGATGTTACCAGTTTCACTTTCCTCCTCTTCTTTCACCTCTAAACCTTCCGCCGCGTCTTCTGATGTCCCCTCCCATGCCGCACTCTTCTTCCGTACACTTCTCGGAGCCGGTATTCCATATCTCAGGATGGGCCTACACTTCCTTGTAGAGAGGTCGTGTTGGCGACATAAGGGCACGAGAGTTGACCGCACGTGTGTTACGCTCGATAGTCGGCAGTGCTGTGTCGTGGACTCCCCACGGGCAGGCACGCACCGACGTCAACTCCCCAGGGACGCTGAGCGGGACGTATGTTAGGAACGGCATCTATCAGCTACGTATCTCTGAACCGCTACGTTACAACACTCGTGTTCGCAGTCGAACACAAGTGTGGCCACCCCAATCACACGCGGGCACCAAACGAGTTCTACGCCCGCAGCCAGAATCACATGTATCAATTATATGTCCATAAATTAAAGTAAAAGTTAAGATTGCATGGGGCATTAATTGCTGCCTAACACTCAATTTAAGTGTACACATTTCTGGAAGCCTGCAGAGAAAAATCAAAAGAGGACAATCCTAAAAAAAAAGCAGTTTCTGCATACTTTGTGAGGAAAGATTTAGACGAAGTGATACAGTCCTTTGGCGCAACATCTTACGCCACACTAAAAAGGGCAAATTTATGGCGGAAGAAATAACAACAGTAATGAATGACGCTGGCAAAAGACACCGCTGGACATGAAGATCTCTACACCCATAAGGTGTCATCCAGTTGCAACAAAATCAAGACCACATACAGTGCAAAGTTTGAAGTGTCCCGGAAACGTCACTGTAACACATTATGCAGGGCTTGTAGCTAGTTCCCATGCAGTGCTTAACGAGCCGATACAGGCCAGTCGGCTGACATACAGGCAGCTATCCGACAAGTCATATGATCGAAATTCGCCTATCAGACAATTCTGACAGATACATTTCGGCCAGGTAGACTACATGTGCACCGCCACTCCCCTCGTAATGTGGTACTTAACATGGAATCTCAGATATTTTCTGCACAATATGTTGCATGAATAGTAACTGAGTAAATTTAATTCATGATTTGTAGNCCAGTCGGCTGACATACAGGCAGCTATCCGACAAGTCATATGATCGAAATTCGCCTATCAGACAATTCTGACAGATATATTTCGGCCAGGTAGACTACATGTGCACCGCCACTCCCCTCGTAATGTGGTACTTAACATGGAATCTCAGATATTTTCTGCACAATATGTTGCATGAATAGTAACTGAGTAAATTTAATTCATGATTTGTAGAAAAAAAAAGTGGAGGGTGGAGGTGACTGGGTTCGAACTTCTGTCCAAAACTCACATCCATTCATAATTAGACTTCTCTTCTGTTACTTTAATTTAAAACAAGATTAAATTTTCCTCGCCTGGAAACTATTAATAATCTCGCATTGCTAAAATCGGCACAGAAGTCTTGAATAAACTAAAACAACAGTTACGAAAAAAAAATCAACATCTCAGGAAACTTATAGATACCACAATAAAAAATTAAAACTTTTTTTTTAATATATTTCTATTTTAGGAATTTTAAATTAATTATTTCTAAAATTCTAGATAGGTTTGAAGTTATAAAATTTCATTCAATTTTTTTATACTAATAACTGGGACACTTTAGAAGTTCGACAATGACAGATATAGGCTATTCACTGTAAAGTGAGCATTTTTGAAGCCTTCACATTTAGAATAATAGTCAATGAATATATTTTATTGTAGCCTTAGACGTCAATTTTCGAGTGTGGGGAGATATATACAGTACGTTAATTACTTACATAAAAATATTTATATTAAAAAGTGGTGGAAGAATAAAAAGAAACGGTTAATAGGAAAAAAGTAACTAGGCTTCCTTTACCGTGCACAGCCTATAACAATGCAAGAAGCAGGCAACGTGCGATGTTCCCTCACAGGCTACGGGGTGCGAGGCGGGGCAGTGGGGGTGCTGGCAGTGGAGCCAGGAGCTCGCCAAGCGCACACTGCTTTCTCCCCGGGCCAAGACGCAGCTACACGTCCTCCGTCCGTACTTTCTCCCTACCTCGCCGCCACAACAACACTACCCTGCACCCGCACTCACTCCCGCCTGCTGCGCACTGCCTCGCTACTTACCGCTTCAGCCACTTGCCTTACACCCGCTGCCAACTTGTGGCGCCACTGTCTCCAGCACTACTTCTAACGTCATCAACACATCATCATGGTGATGCTTACAAATAATGATTATCAAATGAAACGTGTACATCACGATGCTGATATGCCTATAGGCCTTTCACGGTTACTTCGCACTTTTCTGAAGCGCTGCTCAAGTTCTACTTCCACGATATTTCTCCGCCTCATGCAAACAAAGCTTAACCGAGTCTATCAAATCGCACCAAAGGGACAACACGCCGTATTCGTGCGTCCTCGATGTAATACAATTTTGCATAAGAACTATTTCTTAATAGGCAAAGTAAAATTTCAATTTAACCAAAAATAAGGTAATATTACGTTAACACATAAAACACTTGTGATACGTGATACATTTAGGAAACAACTGAGCACGTCATTCATGCGGTGATTTTTCTAAGGTTTGATTTAGAAAATACTAAGAAACTGCGAATACACTATAGGCTCAGTTTACCTTCAGTGGCAGATGAGGAAAACATTCAGCTATTTTTGTTGCAAGAAGACAAAGATGTATAGAATGAGTAGATCTCAAAGAAGCATTTGGTAAGTTGACTGGAGCCAAGTACTCAGTATGTTGAAACACGCTGAGTGAAATAAAACTAAGGTTTGCATGGACTCTGTATTTAAAAGAGAATGGAAAACAGCAATTACAGGCGAAAGTGAATTACGCCCACGGCAATGTCAATTTTACAATGATGGAAAAAATACACAATGTGCATACAAGTAGGTCTCCAGCAGGATTTTACAAAAGGGGTCCGTTTAACGTGAATAGCTTAAATGCACAAATAGGTACTTACTTATATGGCAGAGCAATAGAGTCGCACTAGCAGTACGCATGCATACAAATTCCCAATGGTTGGGGTTTCAAGGTTTTTAAAATAAAAATACGGGACAGACTGTCACTCGTGCGCGCACACACGCTCACACTCACACACATAAAAAAAATTGTTTACGATTTTTTATTAATATTGTAACCCTACAATATAAATTAGTTAAATTAATTTTATTAACAATATTATTCAACCATTACAGTTCCACAATTTACTGTTTGTATAGTGAGACTGGTTAGCATTTTTCAGATCTCTTAGCATCTTTTAAAAACTGTCCGTCATGCAAAGAGAAAGGAATAAAATTCCAAACAAGGATTCTTTAGACTGCACCATCCGAAGGAAGCTATTATACCTTGGAATGAGAGAGAATCGTTCCATGTCATGTTACATTCCAACAAAATCACAAAAATCTTCCAGAAGTTCAGTTGCATAGTGTGTTTACTAAAGTGTGAAAATGTTTTCATCGACATGACTTCAATATCTGTTTACGAAGTAGCTGCATCGGCACAAAATGCATTATGCGACAAACGTGCACGACATCAGGCACCCTCCATGCCTTCATTTTAAGCAGTTTTCTATCGACGTCCATGCGCACCAAAATTAGAATTGCTACACCAGCGCCACCTAGCAGTCAACTACAGAAACAAACATGGTGGTCGAGAGACACCAGCGCACTCCAGACGACATCTGAAATACGATCGACGATGTAAACAAGATGGCGGCGAGAGGACTAACGAAAGGTCAAGTTCGAGGACCAACAAGACGGGGTCTGCTTAACTGGAACAACAGAACATGCGCTATTCGAATCCAAGACGGCTGGCAATTGAAATTGAATGAGAGAACATGGTGGCAGATGGCGTCTGCTCTTACGCTTCGCGCCCTGGCCTCGTATCTGCTTACTTACACTAATCAAACATGTTATCAAGTAAAGCTGGGAAACTGCTTAGCAACATAAATACATTACTAATATGCGAGTTCTTACTCGTATGTGCATAAAACAAAGAGGATCTAGATCAGGCGAACGGAATGACAGTAAGTGTGAATGCCAACTTAACTTGGAGCAGACCAGTGTTCATATGAGAGTGAACGCAGTAGCGCGGTTCAGTAGTGTGATACGCGCTTGCGGCGTACAGCACTTCTCGAGTATGCAATAAATGCACTACCCGTACGACGTAAGTCGTGTTCAACTTTTTGGCGATGTTTCTCTACTGTTTTTTATGCCTCCCGTTTGGGCTGCACTTCAGCGTACGTACTGTAACGTTGTTGTCTGTTAAATGTTGTAACACATTAGGCTCCCCTGGAATGAAACTGAAAATGTGGGTGTATGGTGAGAGATGTAGCTAATAACGCTAGCACATTAAACATTAGATAGCTGTAAGCACCATGGCCCGGACTTGACAACACACTTGCATGTAAAAAAAAATATATATTCTTAACAAGAAAACACTAAAAAAAATGTCCTTGCCGTAAGTTTCAAACTACAGCCAAAACTACCAAAAAATAATAACACTATACACATCTGGAGAAGTAACGTTTACTGATGACCAAAATTATGAAGAGCAGCTTAAAAAATATTTCAAGTTTAAAATGACGACAAAATGTGCTTTTTTAAATTAGCGATCAGACTTTAAAAAAAAAATTCAGAGAGTATGGCAGACTGGCTCTGTAGAAATTAATTTTACTTTATAGTTTCTTCAAAAAAGTCCTTTCACGCCTGAATTAAAATTAAATAATAAAGAAAATTTGGTTAGCTCAGTCTCTTATCCGCACAACATGATCCCTCTTGACACTGAGAGATGTTTAGGCAAATGACGGAGAAAGGTTTTAATAGTTTGTTAGAGATCGCCAGAGAATAATTATAAAACGTTTGATAGTTAACAAAATCGGGTCGAAACTAGCAGGAAATCTCTCATAGCAACATAAAATAAACATCAGGTCAGTAGCCAGCTCGGAGTCCTGAGGTAGGTACCAGCCCTGAATACCAAGTATTCTGTAGGCCGAAATAAATAATTGCAATTTGCCGAGTTTTAATTAAATATCATCTGTGGCACTCTTCTTTTGTTCTACGAACACTGCTGATGACATTAAAACCATTTTGGCACCCTAGATATCAAAGAAAAACCTGCTTCCAGCTACATGCAACACATTCATTAAAACAATGGGGATTTGGATTAAACTGGCCAATATAGGGCTTAACTCGGAGCTGCGTTCAAAAATGCATGATTAAAAAACTAAGTAAGGTCAGTGCGGCCAATTTGTTATAATGATAAATACACATCAATTTAAATAAAAATACAACCTTGAAAAATACATAAAATTACATGTCACAATAAATAAAACCTTTGAAATATATTTAAAACTTAAATCAACAGATGCTCATTAAATATACATATTAAACATAAACAAATTAGCACATTTGTAGTTATAAATAGGGCATTCTGTTACAGAGATTGGGGCTTCGGGACAAAGGACGAGCTGCGGCCATCTTGGATGACGTCAACCTCCTGCTGTGACATTCCTCGTCAGCAGCAGCCATCTTGTATTTCACTTTCTTCCCTTTTTTTTCTGATTGGTTACGCGAGTCTCTCGAAAGGGACACCTCTCTGATTGGCTACGCGAGGGTCTCGAAAGGGACTCGTCTCTGATTTGCTATGCGAGGCTCTCGAAAGAGTCTCGCCTCCAATGACTATAGTGTTCCACTTTAGTTTCCTCATGCTATGTCATTCCACCTTGGTTTTGACAACGAAAAGTACCACATGGTCATATATGTCTTAAGCATATTTATAAGTATAGTTGACTGTAATTTCCTAACCATTTAAGATAGTCATCAAATTCATAACATACACATCAACCCCAGACAACAAAAATGACTGCAGGGTCAAGTGTGTCCTAAGATCATTTATAAGCTTAGTTGGCTGTAATTTCCGAACCGCCGTTTAAGATATAGTCACCTTGGTTAAGCTTTGCTAGCATGAGGCGGAGGAATATCCTGAAACAGGAAGTATTAAGTATCCTTGAATGGAATCTACAGTACCACGCTACACGCAGTATCGACTGTTCAATGAGCAACCGTACGCAGGGGCAAGGCGCGGCAGCCCGCCACGCAGTGTCGTGCAGTGGGTTGCGTGTCCACGAGCCGCAGGCGGCGACACACGCGCTAGGAAGATACGCCTGCTGCAGCTGACAACTAATTCAATTTAACTCTTGAGTTTTCAGGATCCACTGGGTATTCGGGAGGGACAGGCCCAATTGCGCCACCCCCCTTCCCATCAGAGTGATGTGCAAGCATTACTCTGGTTAAACCAGCGCCACATTAATGAAGGATGTCCTGCCCCGTCTCTACTAGTATTTTCTCCACCCACTAATAAAGAGCATGGTTCCCACTCCTATAGCATTTTCTGATAATGAATGTAACAATTTTTAATTCTTTCCTGTCAAAAGGGCTTTTAAGGTGTCTATGCCGGCTTTTCCCTTTCTCTTCTTAGTATAGTTATTAAGCTATAAGTACACTTAGGGAGGTTCTCATGGACGAATAGTGGCCATGGCAGCCCAATCCNAATTTTGCGTTTCTCTTTTTCTACTAGTATTTTCTCCACCCACTACTAAAGAGCATGGTTCCCACCTATCTGTCTTCTATAGCATTTTCTGGTAATGCATGTAACAATTTTCAATTCTTTCCTGTCGAAAGGACTTTCACGGTGTTTATGCCGGTTTTTCCCTTTCTCTTCTTAGTATAGTAATTTAGTTGTAAGTACACTTAGGGATGTTCTCATGGCCGAATCGTGGCCATGGCAGCCCAATCCCTCGCTGCCGCGATGCATGTCTCCTTGCATGATTTCCCTTCTTTGTGGGCGTATGGAGCTCGGCCCCGAGACGCAATAATCCCCCGGCCCTGCCGCGGGGACACAACGCTTAGTTTTAGAGCAGGTTAGGAAAATCTCTTTTTTTAGGCAGTCGGTGGGTCAACATGTGTACTTGTGTAATTACATGCAACTGTTACACGTCCCTAGCGTATTTACATCTACTCTCGATACGTCAATTAAATCGGGATATTTATTCAATTAATCTAAGTACAAGCAATTGTTTTTGCACTCTCCGAGATTCGTACCTCATTTGCTTGCGAGAACTGTAACTTATTCATTGCACACTCAAAAACCACACATAATCACCCTCGACGAGATTTTTGATCTTACAAGTACTTAAGAATTCCTATCAGTAACTTACACGATGGAACCTATGAAAATAAATGATTTCTAAAGCATCGGAAATGTAAATACGCATATCATTGGATTAAAAATAAACTCTTAAAATTTTTATAAAACATTTATATAATTAAATTTTCGCAAAATATTTTATAGTTATCCAAAGTAGGCTACATGCTTTCTTCTTTCATACGCAACCTATATCATAATTCTCCAATCATTTTAGTAGTGCCTGTAATTCCTTATAAAGAATATCCGTGTTATAACAGTCGAATGCATTACTCCATTGGAGTCACTTTACTTCTGCCTTAAGGTTTCGTCATAAGAACGTCCAATGGTTTGGGTTCCAACCCAAGTTAGTGAAAAGGGAATCGGAATAAATCCCCTCCCTATCACCGCCCCATTAATAATGTATCATTTTGAGATGAAAACATAACTGCAAAAAATATTTTTACATAAATATATATATATTTGTTTACGGTTATAACAGCGTGGAGGCATGCACTAGTCCGATACATTAGTGGGTTGTTTACGCGTCGCAACTGAAAGGCCTTTCCCGACTACACCAAACTAACAGAAATCCAAAATATTCTCATCAGAGACAACTGCAACCAAGTCGCCACACACGTTTATCACCATAAAACGCGAGGAAATATGAGACTTCCATCGTTATCTCCTGCACGCAGCTTGTACCTTATCCCCGTTACATACAAAGCAACACTATAGTTCATTCACGATTGCTTCAAACTTTTCTGAAGACCTGCTAAAGTTTTACTTTCATGATATTCCTCCGCCTCATACAAACAAAGCTTAACCAAGTCTAGGAAGTTACACCAGAGGGACAGCGCACCTCTTTCCTGCGCACTCAATTAAATAATATTTTGCATAAGAACTACACTGAAATGCCAAAATATGCAAATAACAGAGGTATGGAACCAATCACAGTAGCGCGATGCAGTCGGCAGCGCCTATATAAGACAACAAGCGTCTGGCAAAGTTGCTAGATAGGTTACTGCTGCTACAATGGCAGGTTATCGAGATTTAAGTGAGTTTTAACGTGGTGTTATAGTCGGCGCACGAGAGATGGGACATAGCATCTCCTAGGTTCGATAACATTTGGATTTTCGCGTACGACCATTTCACGAGTGTACCGCGAATATCGAGAATCCGGTAAAACATCAAATCTTCGACATCGCTGCGGCCGGAAAAAGATCGTGAACGAACGGGACAAACGACGACTGACGAGGATCATTAAACGTGACAGACGTGCAACCCCTTCTCAAAGTGGCGCCGATTTCAATGCCTCCTGCATACCTTCAGACATTAGTCGAGTCCATACCACGTCGTCTTGCGGCACTTCTGCGAGCTCGCGGGGGCCCTACACGATATTAGGCAGGTGTATCAGTTTTTTTTGGCTATTCAGTGTATTTCTTACTAGGTATTACCAACACACCTATTTTATCTCTGTTTTTATTCATATTGTTACAAGACGCGAGAGAAACGTATCAGAGTTCGCAAGGGATGGAGATATTAATTAAAATAAAATAACTAAATTTGATTTTTGACTTATTCTCACTGCTGTTATTTACAACATTAAATTATATCCACTATTACTCTTGTTATTCTCATTGAGAACAATATCTAATATCTAATTCAGTTCTAAGTAAAGTCCTTATCAACGTCTCTATATTGGTTATAGTCACTTAATTAACACTCATTTACGCATTATCAGTCTGTATATTGCCATAATTCCAAATATTGCACACTCACGTATCCAGTTCAGTAGTCCTGCTTGTCAGTCTCACTCTTCACTGCACCGATGCTCGCAGTCCGCAGACTTCACTCCCGCTGTCACTGTCGCCGCCACTCGTCGCTCTGCTGGCTCGTCGTCTTCGCTCTATTCGCACGCCTGGCGCCTAGGGTCCCACTATCCTACAAACTCTAAAACTATTAGACTTGCAGACCCGTCGAGGCATAAATAGACTGATCTAGAAGGTTCCCCACACCCCGAGTCTCGCTCAGAGAGGCAAAGGAAATGACGAGAATATTATTTCAAATATAAAATCAGAAATTCAATTCGCTGAAGGTCAGGAGCGCGCGCACAAGTCCCAATAGGCTTATCTGGCACACGTGGCGGCTCACCTTTGTAAATCGCCGCACACTTCTCGCGTTGCTACTCTGTCCTTGGCACACTGTTTCGCTCGCTCGAGTGAGATGGGGCAAGGGAAGTGATGAACAGCAACAGGCATGTGACAGTATTTATCAAAAATGAAATATATGTAATAAATAATTACCGTTATAAGCCTTTTACGGCTCGCATTCTCCTGACAATCAGCAGATTTAATTTTTGTGTTAATGTGAAGAATTTTCTGGTTAATGACATAGTTTCTCTCAGTATGACAGCGGCGAACCTTTCAGATCAAGACCTGCGATTACTTAAGCCGCGACGGTCCCCGAGCAGAGTGTTTAAGTGAGTCAGGAGTTTGGGCGATTGTTAGGCCTTAAGCGATAGACGACGAGCCAGAAGAGCAACGAGTGACGCCGGAATTGACCAGCAGTAGGCAAATCTGTGACTGCGAGCATCGGTGCTGTGAAGAGTGTGACTGGCAAATTGGATTATTGTACTGGGCGCGAGAGTGAAAGACATTTTAAATGACGGCAACAGACCGACTGGACACGTGTTAAAAATGAGAGTGAGTTATCGAGCATAACCAAACAGAGACATTGTGATGGACTTTAATTATAGTTGAGATATACATTGAATATTACGTTGACTGCGAAATTAAAAGATTAGTCGTGGAGATAGATGATTTAATGTTGTAAACAAAAGCTGTGTGAAAAAATTAAAAATCAAATTTAGTTATTTTATTTATATTAACACCTTCATCCCTCACGAACTTGGATACGCCCCTCTGCTGTCCTATAACACTATGATAAGAATTTATGTTGCTCTATGGCACTGGTAGCAAGTAATATTAAAATTTCCATTTACTAGCAGAAGGCAGTAGCAGTAACCAGGTAAACGACTCTGTCTGCATTGACGTTAGCATCTGAACTTGTACAGCAGTGATCATGATTTCACCTATTTTGCAAAACTTCACACGTGAACGAGTACACTCGGGATAATATCTTGACTGGTTAATAATGGTACAAACAGTTCCAATGAAACAATTTCCTACACGAAACAAAAAATTCAAACTTCAAATCTTGAGAACATTTATTTACGTACGTGTCCTATATTATTAAACGATTATATAAATACTAAACATTCCAGTTTCCGTCAGTAGTTAAGTTAGCCAGTTGCCAAGGTGTAGCGCTCAGGTGAAGGAGTTCCGGGATCGAAACTAGGCCGTTCTCTTGCCTTCTTTTATAACTGACACTGTTTAATGTAAGTAGAGCCTTACAAATCTTCAATTGAACCAACAAAATCTGAGAAGTTAGTGACAACCAAGTATAAACAAAAAATAGTTTGATTTCAGCAAGGAATATTTAGTTGCCTCTATACAAACAATACATTTAGTAGAGCCAAACAAACATTGTGTTATTCAACAAGACCTCTTTCCCAGTCAGCACCAGGACAAGTTACTATACCTGTTCACGGTAAAGTGAGCAATTTTGAAAGCCCTCTCCCCTAAGACGTTAACTTAAAAGTGCGGTAGATTATAATGTTACAATTTTCTCTCAGTCAGTGGGCTGAACCGAGTTCGTTAATGGATGGAGGTCTTAATTAAATGAAAGGGTTAATTATAATTTCCTAATATTATTTACAGTAACTACAAACTAAATTCTCTCGACTCAACTTCTCGCCATAAATTGATATCACTTGCTGTTTACAATTACCTCAAAGAAATTAACATAAGTCAGTAATTAAATATCAGTCCCAATAGATAGTGTGTCGCTACTCGGCCACCATAGTTATACAGGGAGTGGCCAGTAGTTCATATAGTTAATTTTTATTGGTGCAGACTAATGACACCTGAGGATGTTTCTTTAGGGGTGAACAAATACTCGTATTCTCAGTTATTTAACACACCAGGATTTTATTGATCAGAAGGTCACATAGTTATTACACACACTGGCGAGACTGAGACCACTGCAAGTCGTTTGCCTGAAGGGCTGGTGGGCTGAATACTATGCGTCGGGGAAGGTTGTTGAAGGGAGACGTTTCTCTACTTATCTGCGACTGCGGCTTTTGGTGAGTTGTCTTCGTTGGTACCTGAGGCATGGTGAGTTGGGTGGCCCTGGTTCGGACCCTTGGACTGGCTCTCGTTGACGTGCTGTACTCAGCTGGCTTCTTCCTTCGGCTTAGACTGACTCCCTACCACGTCCCGCTGGACTCTCCCTCTCGCTCGATGTGGCGCTTCGCGGCTGAAGCTCACCACTCGTCTTTGCCTTTGGTTGAAGTAGCTGGGTCAGCTCGGCTTCCCTTCTCGGAAGTCCGGGATTGGTTTCCCGGGACTTGTGATTTCTCTTTGATCTCGGCTGGCGTTCCTCGTCGGAGACCTCGCGTCCCCTCTCCTACGTCGACGTCTGCCACGACTCGTCTCGCGCTCTCGACTTCTCCGCCTCGGAAACTGCCACTACTTTTTCGGGAATGAACTCATAAGTTCTCGGTACTTTTACTGGGTTTGTCTCGGGAATTTACACATGAAGTTTCGGCTCACGACTCGCCTTCTCGGGGAATGGCGCTACTCGGACTTTGGCTACCACTCGTTTCCGGGAATTTACCCATATTCTCGGCACTGTTCTCGTCACACGACTGATTACTCCAGTGTCTGCTTCTCCCGTTTCGGCTGCTTCTATCTCGTCCTAACTGCGTTCTCGGTCTTGCATTGCGGCTGAATAACTCCTCTCGAACGTCTGCAACTGAATGCCCACGAATGAATGACCTCTCGTGACTGAATGACCTGGGCCGGTCCCGAACTCCGGCCCATTGGTGTGACAGTCTCTCGCCTAACTGCCTTCTCGCCCACGACTGCCGATGACAACTGCCCGACGATCACTGTCTGACTGACCACGACTGAGTGACCACAACTGAATGACCGCTCGCCTTGCTGCTCCTGAATTTAACCTGCCTCTCGATATATTCAAATTGGCTGTCAGCGATTTGTGTCGACAGAAACAGGGACTTCCCCGGCGTAACTCGCACGTTTTTTTGTATAGGATTTTGTCTCTCCTCAGCTGCTCTCGCGCTCAAACTAGGGTGAAGGGCGGGGTGCGGCAAGGGTCTCGGGGGTTCCTGTGAGCTGTGTCGGCAGTATCTCGTCCAGGGGGTTACCCAGTTTCCTTCGCAGAGGGCTGCATCAGCTACCTCTCGGGACTTTCCCGTTTGTCTATATCGCTGCGGTTCATCCCCGGAAATTTTATACGTCGGGACTTCCCCAGGGATTATTTCTCAGGGTGTGAATACAGCGCAATTCCTATTCCCGGTACCCGCCACGCGTCAAGTGTATCAAAACCTATTCAATTATTTTACATATTATATGTCTATATTTGACAGTTTGAATATTTACAATAAAGTCCGTATCACATGTTATTCAGCCCCACCTCAGTTTAGTCCAGGTCCCACCAGCCANACAATAAAGTCCGTATCACATGTTATTCAGCCCCACCTCAGTTTAGTCCAGGTCCCACCAGCCAACAATGTTCTAGAGTTCTCCGAGCGCCCTCACGCACAGTAGCCTTCACTCGTCGGGTTTCACGCCCTCTCGTCCATTCTCACATAGAACACCTTGTCCGCCGTCATCTCGCAATCTCCCGTCGTCGTCCGTCCTCTACGAGCCTTTCGGATACCACACCCAGCTAATTGGCTTCCACAAAACCACTGCCCACAGTCCAGCCGTGGCTTGTTTTTTATAGGGTCATAGGCCATCGCTCAGAAATTTATCTAAAGCCACGTTGCGCCGAGCGTCCTAGTTCCCAGAATATTCTTGCGCATCCTCTACACTCGTCGGCTTCTCCAGCAGGCGGGAGGAGGGGCTGTGACGCCCGTCAGGTCTCGCCGCTATCAATCATTCCACGGCATCGGCTGTGATCATGCCGTGTTAAGTTATAACACGGCACCACACTGGAGCAGTAGTCATTTGTGCTTTGACTGCTGCCATAGTCACATCTCGTCCTCCTGTTGCACTCGGCCTCCCTACTGCTGCAGGTCAACGGAGCTCCAATGACCCTTTTCTAAACCAACTACACTCCCAGTTATATCAATCAGTGAAATAACATTCACGGAAAGTCAGTTGATAAGCTACTGCCGACTGGCACATCAAACAAATGAACTGGCAACTTGTGACTTATGGCAGTGTAATTCTCGGCATTCCGCGGGAATCACAAACAAATCAGTGAAGTCCAGTCAAAATATTAATTGACATACCAGGTACTTATTATCAGTCGCTAAGTTTACACTTTTCCCCTCTGATTTGGCCCCGTTCTTACTGTTTCAGGTTTTGAGTGTAGCATCGTCAAGAGTGCCGTCTGGTTGGAGGTGTTATGCAAGCACGGGAGCGATAAGGGTGGTCGAGGCGTGCACAGAGAATGTGTGTTCGCCATTACGAGCAAGGCCCTGATCTGTCATGCAGTTTTTCTATCGTCGACTTGCCTCATGAAGCTTTCAATGGTTACCCTATATGGTGTAATAATAAAGACATAAGTGTGCTGCGTGTTCCTATAGTACGTTAAATAGTGTGTATCAGAAGTTCTATACACCAAAATAATAGTAAAACATTCGTGTTAGCCTCTATAGCAAAAAATACGCATTACAGACGGAAATAGACAACGGAAAATAGTACTCAGGCTTGGGAAATGTCTTAATTGATATTCGTAAGCAGACGTCACTCAAAAATACATTACCGTTTATAAAAATCAAATGTGCGACTGAAAAACTGTGTGCTCTGTTTGAGTATGAGGGCAGACGGCGCGAATTCCAGAATATTCGCAGTATATTCACACTTTTAAAATAAATCCTTTTTAAACATTATTTTATCTAAGACGCGTTTGGTTGTTTCCAAATATGTAATTTATTACAAACATTTTACACTTCTGTTAACATAAAATCATCTTATTGTTGGATATAATTAGTATAATTTATTTCACTGATAATTAATATAAACGACAACAGATAGTAAAAAGGCTTGTTGGTAGTACATAGAAATAAAGAGTTCTCATGCGAAACATTACTAAATTGAATGCGCACGAATGTGGTGCGTTGTCCCTCTATATTAAGATAAGCTTAGTTTGCAAGAGGTAGAGGAATATCCTGGAATAATCGTGAAGTTGGAAGTAACTGTGAATGGCGTGTGTGTGTGTGTGTGTGTGTGTGTGTCTACACTGAAGAGCCAAAAAAAACTGGCATAGGCGTGCGTATGCAAATAACAGAGTTATGGACCCAATCAGAGTAACGCGATGCGGTTGGCAGCTAGATCGGTTACTACTGCTGCAATGGCAGGTTATCAAGATTTAAGTGAGTTTGAACGTGGTGTTATAGTCGGCGCACGAGATATGGGACATAGCATCTCCGAGGTAGCGGTAACATTTGGATGTTCGCGTGCGACCATTTCACAAGTGTACCGTGAATATCGGGAATCCGGTAGAACATCACATCTTCGACATCGCTGCGGCCGGAAAAAGATCGTGAAA
>NQII01005142.1:181523-230043 GCA_002778355.1 Clitarchus hookeri | reverse complement strand
GGAGGAGGGGGGGCTACACGATATGAGGCAGGTGTACCAGTTTTTTTGGCTATTCAGTGTATATATATGTATATACACACTAGATGTGCCCGCGGCTCCGCTCGCGTGGACTACATAATCATTGTTTAGGTTTTTACAGTTCTAATGGCATTTTTTCTTTGATAAATATTAAGTTTTTAATGGGAAAACAACAGCTTGAATTTTACGTATTTATTTATTGAAAAATTAAAAAAAAACACTTATTAGTATTTTTCTGTTATAGATAGATAAATGCTACCGCAAAGGTTTTTTTTTAGGTTTTTTTTTTTACACAATTATTTACTACATGATATTGTTCTATATTTAACGGTTTAGACAGCGTATTGCAAGAGAGTGCGCTGGCGGCAAACTTTTTTCCGGCTTTATTCACTATTATCGTCACTGATTACTCCTTATGTTACTTTACGTAACAACATATACACTAAAACCTGGCCAGAGAACATAGCTATGAATTTTAAAAAAAACCGCGTAAATGGGATAAGTGGTTGTCGAGTGATAAGCGCACTAACAGATAAACAGACAGAGATGCGTTGAGTTTTATAATATGTATAGATATACATATACAGGATGATTCTAAAATCATGGGACAAACATTGAGGGGTGGTAGAGCTCACTAAAACAGACAATTATTGTATATGAATATATGGGCGGGAGTGACGCGTTGAGGCGTTGAGGGCGTGGTGGGCCAGTCCGATGGCCACCAGGATCGCCAGATTTATCGAGTCTCGATTTTTTTCCTATGGGGGCATTTGAAAGCCCTCATTTACGAGACCCCAGTTGATTCCATTGAAGACCTCGTCGCTCGACTATCCTGTGCGGCTGCACGCGTGCGTGAAATACCCGGCGTGTTTGAATCTGTTCACCAATCACTCCACCGACGTTTACAAGCCTGCATTACTGTTGGTGGTAGCAATTTTGAGCAATTATTATAAACATTGCTGTAAAAAGGCATTTAGCGGCGACGTTGTAAATAAACAATATGTTGCATTTCATGTGTTATTTTTGTTTTTGTGCCTCAAAGCGTCACTCCCGCCCATATATTCATATACAATAATTGTCTGTTTTAGTGAGCTCTACCACCCCTCAATGTTTGAGCCCATGATTTTAGAATCATCCTGTATATAACCATTGTGTCGANTCTGTTTTAGTGAGCTCTACCACCCCTCGACGGCACAGCGGTAGCCGGTGTAAGCACATCGTTGGGCGCCACTGGGCGTGGAGATGAGAGCCTCGTCGTGGGAAGGAGCGTGGCTCGCGACGTGAAGGAACGCACACGCCCGCGCCCACTTCCCCCTCCCCCGCACCGCACGCACTCACGCACGTGCCGCACGCACCGCGGCGAGTGTCCTGTCCGCGAGACCACGCACCCACCACCTCCCAACGCCGCTCCACCCTGCAGTCCGTTCACGGCTACTCACAGCCTTGCTACAGTTGCACCATCAGGGTATTCCTCCGCCTCGTGCAAACAAAGCCTCACCGAGTCTATGAAATCACGCCAAAGGGACAGCACGGCACGTTTATGCTTCGTGCGAACTCACTTTAATAATGCTTTGCACGAGAACAATTTCTTACTAGGCATTGCCAACACACCTATTTCTCCCCGTTTTTAGCTATGTTAGTAATAAAACAAATATTTTTCATTGTGAATAAACTAAGGTAAAACTTCAACTCAACAAAAAAGAAAGATACTGAATTATTAACCTAGTATAAAACCATTGCGATGCATGACTTTTTTAAAGGAAAAAATAAACCTTCGTTCCTGGGGTGATTTTTCAAAGGTTTGATTCTAAAAGTATGAAGAAACCGCGAACAGGCCATAGCATATTACATCCTCTAGTACTGTGGTATGAAATAATAGTTTGATAAAAGTCTCACAATAGAGGAAAATTATTTTTTTTTTAAGTGAATGAAACTTTTTGTAGGAATTTTTAATTTGCATCCAATTTTTTTTCTTAAAAATCACAAAATTGAACAGAATTTATACGGCAGCACACAGCTGAATATAATTGTTAACGTCACGAGAACGTCATAAAGTATATTTCTTGGAAATTTGTTATGCGGTTCACCCGTGTTTCAATATTAATATTTGAGAGAAAATTTATAATCAGAATACCAGGAAGTTAAACCCTTGCTGCAGGAAAACCAAGCATCGGACTTCAAAGACAGAAAGTCACTCCCGTGACTTCAATGAACACTGTACTTGAAAGCAAACTTCTTTTAAACCGCTGCTGTGCACAGTAAGGACTCAGTACCCAATACTTCGGGTCTCTTCCTTGCGGCTGATATGATTTGTGCAAGTTTCTGCACGAACGTTAGTGCCAATATCGCGAAGCACGCAGCACGTTGTTACTGGCTGCAAGCAAAATACTGAACCCAAGTGCAGCGCATGTCAAACAATCACGTGACTGCAACACTTGAACTCAGACATTTATGTGACCGAGTGGGTTAAAATAAGTGCTTGAAATATGTTGGAATCCAAAATAAGCTGAAATTCTCGTATTTCGCTAAAAACCTGATTAATATTATTTTTTAAGCAGTTTTTTATTTTAATCAAGTTATCATCGCTATCGTGTCATGAAACCACTAGACATACTCGAATTCTAGAACAATATTGTTGACTCTAGAACAGTTTTAAAGGGACCTCCTTGGAATATAGTACACTTCTGTGAAATGGAAGTGGAACATGGCACGTGGTCACGCAGGAGAAGGGATGGTGGGTTTATTTTTAAAATGGCTGAACTTACTCGGGATATGGCCCAGCTACCACGGGGTCAGTTGGGTNTAGGGATGGTGGGTTTATTTTTAAAATGGCTGAACTTACTCGGGATATGGCCCAGCTACCACGGGGTCAGTTGGGTTTAAGAAATTCTGACCACAGTATTACATTAAACATAATTTTATTAACTTTCGTGCATTTTAGAAGATAGGTTAAATCAAGTTTCTAAAGTCGGTGCCTACCTGTTAAAAATCGATATTAGTAATATATTTTTCAATGCAAATTGGTTAAACGAAATGTTAATTTAATTGTTAAGAACCCAGAAGCCACTACGATAGAATTTGTTGGCCGGGACCGAACCATCTAGATAATTATGAAGGTGATGGAGCCGGNAACCCAGAAGCCACTACGATAGAATTTGTTGGCCGGGACCGAACCATCTAGATAATTATGAAGGTGATGGAGCCGGAACAGTTGAAGACGGTTAGGGAAGCTTTAGGAATGCAACTGCTATGAGGAACAGCGATGGCCGGTCCAGAGGCACGCATGTGACTTACTCGTCGTCGTGCGCTGTGAAGTGCGTNGTGCTATGAGGAACAGCGATGGCCGGTCCAGAGGCACGCATGTGACTTACTCGTCGTCGTGCGCTGTGAAGTGCGTGTGCGTGCGGTAGTACCGGAGACGGCCACCGCACGCACACACGCACGCACTGTACGATACAAGACACGGCAGTTAGACATACGCAGTGCGTGTGTACCCAAGTACGCAGCTTAGTGGCCGCCTGACAGCAGTCGTCATCGACATGCTTCTGCGCGCAGGTTGATGAAACAAGACAGGACCTACCGTGGTCTTGTTCAGCACCAACGATTACGTGTCAGTTACACCAACATTGGAACGACACACACACTCATATAACTTATAAATTGAATTAATTGTCTGGCAAAATATTCCAATGTATTATAACAATAATACTTGCCAAGTGGGAATCGTGCCGGACGATGCCGCTGGTCAGCGGGTTTTCTCAGGGATATCCCGTTTCCCCTGATATTTCATTCCGGCGCTGCTCCATACTCGCCGCATTTCACCCTCATCTGCTCTCAAGACCTCGCTGTCAAGAGCCGCCCAAATCTCTCCACTCAAAGACATTGGCTTCACTTACGCAAGGTAATAATATCAAGAGAATAATATAGTAAGCAGTTATCGGTTAATGCGGCATGGTGTAGTAGTTTCTCTGTTTNAAGGTAATAATATCAAGAGAATAATATAGTAAGCAGTTATCGGTTAATGCGGCATGGTGTAGTAGTTTCTCTGTTTTTGTGGCAATCCTCTTATTTGAACTTGATTGACCGTTACCAGAACAGCTGTTATTGCGTTTTGTTCTTTGGACACGAATACTTCACGTTGGTTTCAAAGTCGTTACAAAATATCTGACAACTTTTTTTGTAAACTATATACACCTCTGTGTGTACGAAAATACGCATTTAATAAGATTTTTGAGTGGTTTGATACAAAAATTCTAGCCCCACATTAGCTGGCAAAATGGTCACCACACTCAGCGAGCACTCCTGCAAACTCCTGGTATCTTAATTGTTTGCAGTATTTTCTTTCTTAAACATTAAAGTTATTTCTTACTTTTCACATTCTATACCTCGATAATTTGCAAAATTTACCAGCATAGCAAAAATGTATCAAGGCCAAAAATATATTTTTTTAAATTGAATTATGTGTGTGTTTTGTATACAGACACTTATAAATATAATAGATAGTGTAAAACACTCGAATGAACCCGTAATGATTTCTTTGATTCCAGGACGTAATAAATAAAATTTTGTATCAC
Organism: Clitarchus hookeri; assembly: GCA_002778355.1. NCBI lineage: Eukaryota > Metazoa > Arthropoda > Insecta > Phasmatodea > Phasmatidae > Clitarchus > Clitarchus hookeri. Next base: position 225,451 of record NQII01005142.1, on the reverse strand, counting down.
ACGCTTTCTGAGCTATAAGAATGAATAGTAGTTAACACGTATTTTTTAAGTTTAACAGGCTAAATATTATTTTCCCCGTGATTTATTTTGCTTGTGTGGCAAGAGATTTTTATTTGTTATGAAACAGAGTTCATTTTTTTTACAGTATTTTTATTTTAGCCGCATATTTATATGTCTTCCTATTTTCACTTTGTGTACGTGTAATTACAAGACCATATGACTATGCATTTTCGATCGTTGGGGAAGTTTTAAGTGGCAGTACAGGTGAATTTAAATTGTAACCCTCGTGATTGGTCAGTTTTTAAAGAACATTCTTAAGTTAAGTTTCCAACGAAGGAGACGGGCATCTTGTTACGTGACGTCAGACAGCCAGCCCGGGTGGGCTGTGCACTAGGTGTTGAATTTAGACTTTTATTAGGTAAGTCCGAGTTGGCACTCCTGAAGCTGCAGGCCGTCTACTAGAGACGAAGACGTGAGGTGCAATAAGTAGGCCTGTATAGCCTCCCTCCACGTGGCTCCCAGAGAGGTTAGCTAGAACTCGTGAGACGTCCGTTAAGCTGGCATTGAACTGTATGCTAGCACAGTAAGTCCTGCACTTACATATAGGGAAGACGTCACCCAGGGAGAGATGCCCCGTCGGCGTACCTGATCATCAGGAACTTCAAGATCATTGAAACCCTAGGTTTCACCACTGATTCTAGTTAAGAAATTCCAAATAACGTTTTTCACCTAACATCGTTAATACTGCCTTCTTAAACCTTTTTTTACGGCACCATGTTGTTTTTCGTACCCACACGACTTTTCCTACATTTACAACGGAAAACCTGAACTGAGTCTTTTCTTTGCCGCTAGTTAATTGCAAACGTTTCAATAAAATTAATTTTCTTTGAAGTAATATTAAATAATTTTGGCGTGATTTCTGAACTTTTTCAAGCAGAAATATTTATATTTTATGGTTAGTATTTTCGAACCCACAAATAATCTGCTAATTTGTAATGCCATCTGATTGAATTATTTTGTTTTTCAGGGAAACGTCAAGTTATTCTGACCTCAATTAAACCTCCAGACATTTTTTTAACACAGTTGCCCATTGTTATAATTACGTAGCAGTAGCAAGTTTTTCTCCTAGTGTTCCTGCTTGTGCATGTGTTTGTTCTGTCCGCAAGTATTTCTGCTACCAGACTGCTGTGTTACTGGGTGTACTAATGGCACAAGTTACTCCAGATTGGTAAGACCAAGTGTGTGTGTGTATTCCTAATCACAGTGTGGACGGGGCTGGGCGAAAGTAACTCACCAGGCTGTCTTCAAGCATCACTAAGGGGAATTTTATTTCCAAGGAGTTTAGTGATAGCAAGACGTCAAAGGGGCCACAATTCTGATTTTCAATAAGCACACCAATTTAATACTCAATTTAGACAATCGAGACTGCGCAGCTAGGGTTTGCAGTCCACCCAGAAAATTCGTTACACGTGCTACAGCTGTCGTAGCACGTACTAACCTGTTGCACGTACTACAGCTGTTGTGACGTCATCCTCATACACACAGAGGTATATCAAACTCCTTTCTCTCTTGGTCTATGATTATTTTGCATTACGTTTAGTATCTCACAATGTTGTGTATTGTTGTGTGCAGTACAGTCGTCTCGTCCTCACGCATCTAACATTTCATTAAATTCGCTAAATTATGAAGTAATAGAGTTCTGGCTGCGTAGTTGGCAACAAATAATAATTTATGGCCTGAAATCCGACCAGGAAATAACACTCGATGTTTAACTTGCGAGTTCCGTCTTTCTCCTTGATTGCTCCTTGTTAGCACCGAAAAGGTATTCCGGTGTAGGACGGTGCTGGCGCCTGAGAGATATGCACCACCTCGACTTCATTGTGCTGACGGTTGCTTATCACCAGGCGCCGGTATACGTATTTTCGACGCACTTTGATGATGAACGACTCAATTTCGGGACACGGCCATCATGTATGTGATATTCCTAATTTTTCTTTCCGCGCAATCCTTATACCACCCGTAACTATCGATACGAGCATCGTCAGTTATTTTAGTTTCGAAAATTGTTTAATTGTTTGTGGTGAGTTGGAGGCCGGTAGAGCAGCAGTCCTCCTGTCACGTTTCTTTCCGAAAAGTTGCGTCTACTCCACTCCGTAACACCGGGATTCAAACCCGGATAGTTATGTTCCACACACGCCTCACAACAGCGGCGTAACTGAACATGCACTCATCTTTGTATGGCTCTAAAGCAAGAGGTATGGTTCGGGATTTCTACAGCAATGCAGATTATAAGTTGTTAAAATCATGAGCGATGAAAACGTAAAATTTAAGTCCAAGATGTAATCATTAATCACATTTTTTTGAACTAAAAAAAATGCGTGAAATATAAACACCGCCAACGATACACTAACTATGTGGCTATTAAAATAATTACAATTCAAGAAACGAATAAATAAAGCTTGAAGAGAATTTTAGAAATAGATGAGTTGGAAACCATTAACAAAATATTTATTTTCGCCTGCCTAATTTAAGGAAACAAGGGATTACTAATCTAGTTTCATACAGGTTTTAGTTTTATACGTTTGACTGCGTAGATTTTGTACGCTTCAATTAAGAGGACGTGGGACGTCGGTGAATACTAAATACAATAATTGAAGTTTACGGACTGGCAGCCAGTATAGGAAACCCAAGAAACGGAAATCCCAGGCAGACATTGTTGGCAGTTATGAAAAAAGATACTTCGATATATTGATGTATTCGTGTAGATCTGTTTCTATCTTCGTGAATTTGTACATTCCATGGCGGGGCAACCTAATGTGCTAAATGAATGAAACGATTTGGTAGTATATTTTCTCTGAAAGTTGTCTTAAAGTGTTATCTAAGAACGGCTGTTCCTTAGTTTTCGAATACTGGCATCCAAAAGTCTGCGGACTTCAGCAACAGAAGGTTGACGGTTAATTGAGCACTTTTGAAAGCCATATTCAGGATCTCAACCTGTATTATCCTTTTGCCATATGTAACATTAACATCGAGGCCGGTTTGATCACTTTATACATGCGCCACAGAAGAGAATCCGTGAAATCGTTCGGAATGTAAAAATGTTTCTAAAATTCATATTGCGTTTCTAATTTGCATAAAATAAGAAGTGTTAACGCCAGTGGCTATAAATATAACATCGCAATACATAAAATGTCAAAAACAATGTTTATAAAGTCGCCGCCAATTTAATTGCAGGCATGCATGCCAGTGTGTAATGTTATTTGTACACACACATGTATGTATACAAATGTATTTGTGAGAAATAAAATTTTTAGTTATATTATTTTCAAACGCGCGCACTTGACCGTGAACAGATTTTAATAAGTTTACAGTCTATTCCAGTATCTTTAAACTTTCTGAAGGAAAAAAACCTTTGAAAAATCATTCCATGCACGACGAGTTTGGTTGTTTACTAAATAGGACACACTTCATACGCATTTTACACTTCTGTTAAGGATTTTATTTTTCGTTGAGTTGAACTTTTACTAACATTTCATCTATAAATAGAGACAGGAAAAATTCACTGGTTCAATGACCTGCAGGCTAGACTCTACAGTGTTATGTACAAATATGGCAATTTTAAATCTATATTGGTTGTCTGCTGTCACAGCGGAAGGCGGTGATTGGGCTAGCGTTCTCCAGGAGGTGTCAAACACCGTGTGCACCAATAGCTAAATATATATCAACACACGTGTTTTGAATTATAGCATGTCTCAAAATGAATAAGCGAATTTTTCAGGTATATATCTATAAGTTATAATACTGCGTTTGTAATAAACATGTTTAAAACAAGAGAGAAAATTGGAATGTTAATAATGCCTAGTAAAAAATAGTTATTATGAATAATATTATTACACCGAGTGCTCTCGAATGCGGTGCATTGTGCCTCTGGTGTAATTCACTAGACTCAGTTAACCTTTGCTAGCACGAGGTGGAGGAATATCCTGAATGTAGAACTTATAGCAGGGCTTCATAAAAGCGTGAGTTAACCGCGAATGGTGTATAACAGTGTTCTGTCTGCACGCCAGAGTGTATGTTGCGCCTCTGTAGCGGCTCGTGTTCTGTGACGTGCGAGGGTGCTGCAGGCGGGCGTCTCAATCGGCGAGCCACCCCGGCGGTGCCATAACTCGCGCGGGCACGTCAGGAGATGGTGGCGATCCAGACTCGAGCATAAATACGTAAGGCGACACCCGAGGCGTATCTCGCCGCCATCTGGGGCGGCTGTTTGACGGCAGCCCACCCGACCACTCCCCCAAGTAGCGTCTCCCCGTCGACAGGCAGCACGGGCCCCGTTACGCCAGCTGAGGGGCAGGTATACCCGCCATCTTGAAGTTACATATATTTCTCTACAACTTCGTTTTGAGATTCGATATTTTAAAACCAAGCTTCACAAAGCATAGCAGTTATTTCCCGATACAACTTTTTTTATCGCGCCCTTCGTTTCAACGCCCTCAACCGTAGTCTAAGGCACCCTCAGTGAGCGAGTGAAGATATTTGGGCGGCTCTTAACGGCGAGGTCTGGAGAGCCGATCAGGGTGAAGCGAAATGAGTATGGAGCAGCGCAGGATTGCAAGGACTGGGAAAACGGGAGATCCCCGAGAAAACACGCCGACCAGCGGCATCGTCCGGCACGATTACCAGTTGCGAAAATCCAGGAGTGACCCGGCCGCGGATTGAGCCCGGTTCGCCTTGGTGAGACGGGCGAGTACTCTAACCACTACACCGCCGTGGCCCCTATCGATCATGGACACGGGGACTGCGCGGGTTACTTGCTGTCGTTTTGTACAGAATATTACAATTATCTCTACTTTGTTTAACTCCGAGGTCCACGTTCCTGGCGCCGGGAGATCCTGTCCCATCTCACCAACTCACCAACGTTGTAGCATCGCGAGCTTGTTCTGCGAGAGAGCTGGGTTATGGTCCTTTCATGGTCAATTCAACTTTTCTGAAGCCCCGCTTGACTTATGCTTTCAGGTTATTCCTCCGCCTCAAGCAAATTAAGTTTAACAAGTTTAGGAAACTACACCAAAAGGCCTGCTCATCGCATTTGTGCCACACAAGTAATATTATGAAAGAGAACTATTTCTTACTAGGCATTGCCAACACCATTATATTAACCCTGCTTGTAATCATATTAATTACACAGTAAATGAAATATTATAATTTATATTTTAACTACAAGTAAAAGTTAAATTAACAGAAAATACGATACTTTCGTGTTGACAGAAGTATAAAACGCTTGCGATACATGATGCGTAGGAAACAGCCAAACACGAAATACATGGGGTGATTTTTCAATTGTTTGATTTAAAAACTTCCAAGATACTGCGAATAGACAATACGCGTGTTTTCTAAGTGATTTTTTGCAGAATGAGATGTTAGTGCATAAATACGCCATTTCAGACCTCTATCATTACAGGAAACCAGATAATTACACGTAATAATAAACTGCATTGAAAATAACCCAAGATTAGCAATTTTCTAAACATATTACGAAATTAAACCACGATAAACTATCTGGAATGTTTTTTTGCACACAAAATATTTCGAAATGACCGGTGAGTATTCAAAATAACGAACAACGGAAACAGTATGTACAGGAGAAAAAAGTCTTTGAAGAGACAACGAAAAAGACACGCACTAAGACTGAGGTGACGTCATAGATACAATACATTAATTATATTAGACTAAACCACGCAGAAAGTTTTGAATAACACTGACTGTTTTTTTTTCTGTAAAATAGTCAGACCGACTGACATTTCTTAATATAAAATTTTCTGTAAACAAGATGTAAATAAGTTTTAGTAATTCTTCTTTATTACCTTTCCCCAAACCTAAATCATTACCATTATCGGTTAATAAGGAACTGGGAACTGTCCGAAGGACGTCCACGCCATACTTCTCCATTAAAAATAATAAAATCTTTGTGTTAATATAATTTATATTATAATTATTTAATTATTTTTACTTTTTTGTATGGTCTTGTATATTGTTCTGTATATTTTATGCAATCTACGTATTGACTGAGTGATGCCATATCACACAGCAGATAAATACATAGAGACCAAATGACGTGGCCGTTCCTTTGATGTGGGGGTACCCATTCACTGATTGGCAGCGGGAAGATCTGGGAACGAGCTTTGTGTCTGATTAGTGGATGCAGAACAACTTCGCGTTTTAAACGACCTGCAGGATAGACTCCATGATACTATGGATTTTCGAGCCTTAGCTTTGTGTTCATTGGCTGCTGCTCAAGTTTGTAGCCAGGTTTCAACTCAGAGAAGGTGGCTCGGGATTCGGTGCTTGCAGGTCTGTCATTGGCTCAGAGGTCACTTGGGCCATCTTGTAACCCAATGGGAAACATAACAGAAATGCACATGTGCCGGAAGTCTAGCTTGTCCTGAAGGGAATACGCGAAATTTTCTAGTCTCTACTCATTGGCTCCTGTATGCTGAGGGAAGTTTCTTATTGGCTGGGAGGTCGGCTGTCAAGCAGGATACCAGGCGATGATTGATGAACTGCGTTGAAGCATTTTGTTGGCCAGTGACGCCATTTTGCTGGCGTGTGCGGCTGGAGATAGCGGTATTTGCGGCTGTTTCAAGCCTGTATTATTAAGTACTTTGTGCAAGCGGCGTGTGGTGAAGTGTTGCAAGGTAAGCTGGCTCTAGCTGTGTGCTGTACCATGTTGCTCGCTAGTTTACACTCCCACCACTAACAAGTAGCTTGGCAGGTGACGCCACAGGACGTGTGTAATGTGTCCCTTGCTGCTCGCTTGTGAGTGGTCGGAATACACTCAGTTTCCCTGGGCTGCACGGTGGTTACTGACTCCTGCTGCGTGCACTGAGAATGTACAGCAGCGACCAAGCACCAGCTTACCTTGCAACACTTCACCAAACGTCACTACTTTGTGCCTCTGCCAAGGCTATTCAGCTGTTCGAGGCACTGCCACAAAACAGAAAGTGAACAAATAGCAAATAAATAAAAATACTCTTTTCTCCATACGATTGCAGTTTCGTGCATTGCCACCTACTGATATGTTCGTTTCTACGCTATGACACAAAACAATAAGCAACATTTTTATGATTTTAGAAGCGTCTGTGGCAGCATTTCCAGCGTAACGCAATGAAAAAAAAACTACGGGCTCTAACTGTCTAACTAAGGAGAGAATATGCACTGCTCTCCTAATGGGTAGATTCCGCACGGGCGTTGTTCCATTTTTAAATATTAAAGTACGGAATTAAATAGAGTTGCCAGAATGTAAAACATCGCAGTCAACATACTGAAGTTAATGTTATTTGTTGGCTGACTGTTGCCACAGTCACAACTCACTCTTCTGTTACACTCGGCTAGTCGGAATTCCTACTGCCACATTGTTACTGTCTGTTGAGTGATACGCGTGGAACTTAATTAATTTTATCATACTCACAATAGAATCACTGCGTGAAATGATAGGGTCTCTAGTCATCAAAAGCCATGCCACACTTCCTAAATTACTATAATTAAGGCACGTCGTTTGGTTAGCCACATGAATTAAGAGACAAAGTTGAGGGAACATAACGCCACCAAAAATCTCTAGCCAGGCTCTGCTCTGCGATGCCACGGCGAAGCCTCTGCAGTCCGAGATGGGCACACAATTGTTGGGAGCGTCGTTGGACGATCTCCAACCGGGGCGAACACAACGACTGTGCCCCGTGAATATGACTGGAGAAGCCAGCGACGTACTTCGCCTGGTTCATAACCTACATATCTAGAACCGGCTTCCAAGTGGGGTTCTAGGCCTACACCGGTGGAATACATACAGGAAACGTGCAAGAGGTCAAACTCGACCAGTTTTGTATTATCGATCTTAAGATTCCGAGTGGAGTTAGTGGGAGACAGATCGCAATTTACTGCTTACAACTTTCGTGTAGACTGTTCACGGTAAATTGAGCAGTTTTTTTTTATGTATGATTACATTAATAGAGAGAGGGAGAGGCTTCCACAAGCATCTGCAATACTCATTGTACAATTTCACTGCGAATTTATATATATATATATTCTATACGGTTTTTACAATTCCCAAAAAAAATATCGATTTCAGTTACTTGCAGGGAAGATTGTTCGGCACTGCGCTTCAAATACAACCTTACTTTGCAAAGTGTAGGCAGTTTGCCACAATGGGCATGGAACGGTTGATGAGCATAGTTAACACATGTTTACGGACATTTGTTTTACATGTAAATCACTGCCTAGTGAAAAATAATTTTTTTTAATTCTAATGCTACTGTATATTGTTTTAAATATAGATTTAATTATCTTAAAAAGCTTAGTCAGCAAACGTTTTACGTAACATTTTTTAAATCGGGCAAAAATTAAATAAGTTTGGTTTGGCATACCCTATGCCTTTAAACAAATATGGCCGCCGGGTCATGGAAACAGTTGTATATGCTTGTAGTGTTGGCGGTCATAACTTCTGAACACCTTCGGGAATTTCCGGCAGTCCCGAGTTAAGGCGAAGCAAGTAAAGCTAAATACAAATTGTAGAATACGAACACAGAAGCTCAAGTGACATTTGAGGTTCACATTTATGTAGAAAACGGACTTTAGTTTCGGAAATTGTTTAGTCATGTATGTCTGTGAATTTATGACACTATTAAGAGTACATACGAGCCTGTTATACATGTTTAAACAATTCCCAATGGAAAAGCATGTCATGGTGACCTAAGTTCAATATCCATTGCAATTTAAAAAATCCTGAAACCTACACAATATCCGGAAGTTTTTCCGAGTGATCTGAGAATTGTTTAGAAAAGTGTTTAAGAGTAAATATGTACGTATATAAATCATGAAAAATAACTGAAGTGAAAATAGGAGGTGTCGATAGTTTGGTTTTATAACATGGAAAACTAAAAAGAAAAACTTAAAGAAAACTAAAGCATTTGAGGTGGAATTTTGGAAAAGTTTTTACCCATGGACATAACATCATTTTAAAATACATTCTCTCTCTCTCAGACTTGGTGACATATTTCGGCTTAACGGCCACGCCTGCCTGGAGCTTTTTCCCGCGTCTGAGGCCGAGAAGCGCTGGAGCTATAAGGGCTACACTATCACGCGCTACAAGTGCACCATCGCCGCTACGCGCAGGGCTGTGCATTGGCGTGCAGTGTTCTCGTCGTGCTGCGTCTACCAATAAAATTTGCAAGGGTTACCCTATAATTGTATTGGTGGAAAGTCAGCAGCAAGGTTCAATGCATGCCTCTAGATTACTTCTGTGTGTATACAGGGTGATTCTAAAATCATGGGACAAACATATATGGGTGGTAGATCTCACTTAAATAAACAATTATTGTATAGGAATATATGGGCGGGAGTGACGCGTTGAGGCACAAACACAAAAATAACACATGAAATGCAACACATTGTTTATTTACAACGTCGCCGCTAAATGCCTTTTTACAGCAATGCTTATAATAATTGCTCAAAATTGCTACCACCAACAGTAATGCAAGCTTGGTAGCGTCGGTGGAGTGATTGGCGAACAGATTCAAATACGCCGGGTATTTCACGCACGTCACCATTTTCAGCCAATCACGCCATATGTAGAGGTCGCCAAGCATGCGTGACTGTTGGTGGATGCATTTCCAGCAGCTGTTTTAACATTTTCTGTACGGAATCACTCGTTACGTATGCTGCTAATGAACATTGTATGTTTCCGTTAATGTGTTATGTTTTTGTGTTTGTGCCTCAATGCGTCACTTTCGCCCGTATATTCCTATAGAATAATTGTTTGTTGTAGTGAGCTCTACCACCCCTCAATGTTTGTCCCATGATTTTAGAATCATCGTGTATAAGACGCATATTTTGAGATACGGCGCTTTGAAAAAGCCGTTGAGTGCTGTGAAAGGGCGTTTCTAATGTGCGTGACTTCTCGGAAGACACCGACAGGCTTAGTCTGAAGTGTGCGTTCTTTCCGTGGACTTGCACATTGGACGCACGTTGAATAGCTTCGTAAGAAAACCTGCATTTCCATCACATTGCAACGCAGTTCGCGCGCCAGGTAGGCGGACCCCTTAAGGACTCCGTCTTGTTGGTAACATTTCCAACCCGAAAGAAATTGAGACTACCACTGATGCGTAACGCAATTTTTTTCGAAACTGAAACGCGAAACAATACAAATTGCTGTTTATAATTGGAATGATACCACAAATTAGCCGTAGTTAAATTATTGTAATTTGTTAAGAGGATAGATTTAAGTGATTTTGCAAGGATCGAATAAACTGAAGAGCTCATTCGACGGAGAGTAGCAGCTTGTCAGTTGGTTCACGGAGGCTGGAAAACTTTCTGAATACTTGCCTCGTGCTTTGTTCCTTGTGCTCGCTGTTAGTCCTTTTAGAACGCACGCGTAGGTATGAATGATTGTTAGCCGTCAGGTATTATCAACCGTTATGTAATGACGAGAATATAAAAGGAGAGGAGAGGAGTATATTAAAAGTTTTTTAAAGGAGGACAGACTGCATGTAATCACTTTGAAGGAAGCAAGTAAGTGTAAGTAATTGCTTTAAGGAAGTGAGTGCAAGTAGTGTTCTCTCTTCCTTCGTGTAAGTATTCTACTGCCTCTTCCCTCCTCTTCTCGCATACACTCAGGCCTTGTTGGAAGAGGAAGAACGCAGTTCGAGAAATATTCTCGCCGGACTTGCAAAATACGTTCTTGTGGGAACATGGAGCACGTTATATTGTGCTTCATGACGTGTGAACAAAGCACAAGCAAGCTAGTTCCTGTGACTGCGGCACTCGTACAGATGGGTCGCTGCTTACTGAAGCCCGCCGGGGAAGGTGGTTGTGTATAGGATACGGCATTGGGTTCCACGCGATTGCTTCTGCGTTAGAAGGCAACATTTTCTTTGGGATCTGGGAATCAATTGAAAGCAACGAAATTGATACTTGGCTTTTTATGATTTAAATTGGCATACCTAGACGGTTTTTTTCCTTCGGCACAGAAACCAGCGCTCTAGCGCTCGTAATCGCGGGATGCATTGATCGGGTATTTTCACCCACGTCCAAAATGGTCACCAGTCGGCGCGGACCCCCACCCAGGTCTCGTGCATGCACGGCGCCATCCCTCCTCGTGTCTGCATTGCAGCCGCATTATACGGCGGAACGAGTGCGCATTTACTTCAGTCGTGTCGTTAGTCGCGAATTTATAATGTCGGGATGGATCACACCTGCGAACGTTACACTGCGGTGTCAGGGGATCGCGGTGGCTGAGCGGTTAACCTGCTCGCATCCCACCCTAGGCGAACTGGGTTCGATCCCCGGCCGGGTCACTCCCGGATTTTCGCATGTGGGAATCGTGCCGGACGATGGCGCTGGCCGGCGAGTTTTCTCGGGGATCTCCCGTTTCCCCCGCCCTTTCGTTCCGGCGCTGCTCCATACTCACCTCTATCACCCTTGTCCAAATATCTTCACTCACTCCACGGTTTCTGTGCTGGTGCCGCATGATGTTAAGGACGTATTTGCGTCAAATTCCTTGCCTGCATTTTCTTAAAGTTTTACGAACACGCGGTTATTGCATGCCTCAAATAAAATTTCCAGTAGAGAAAGTAGTCAAGTAGTATTAAAAATGCATAGTTTTCATATTTATGAACATGAGAAATAATTTCTTTTTTTCTTCTGTTCGTATCAATTTCTTAAGAGTTATAAACTTCCGTGCCATAAATTACTGTATCCCGAAGAAAACGCAAATTAGTTCGGCGACAAGGTGTACCTCGAACACTTATTATTCTTACCTTTTACATATTACTGGATGGCTGGTGTTTAGACACGCCCTGTCTAAATGTGAGCCAGTATTAAACACCAAGTAAAACAGTGATATAGTAATGAACAACTGAGAGCAATGGATTCATACTACTGCAGCAGCCAATCAAGGGACGAGGATTCTGAATCCAGCCCGCTTCTAAACCATATCGCCAAATACTTGGGGATCAAACAGTCAAGTTGCAAGGGTACTAATGGGCTGTTTTTTTTCTACTTTTGGAAATAATTATGCGGTTCTCAGTGCCCAGTGACCTTTCCTGGAAGTAACTAATACATAAACTGTGCTCCACGTTATAATACGTCACGTCATTGATCTCCGAACACGATAACGAAGTAAGTTCTTTGCCAGGGCAAGTAGGCACTAGGAAAAAATTATTATTTGCAACATATAAACCACATTTCAATGCGGGAATGAAAGTGTCAAGTGTGGATATTTGGGAAGGATAGGCGACGTGCAGGGCAGTAGATATGCGGCGAGGAGCCTACACTGCAAAACATTTCTAGTATTCTTCTTATATGTAATATAAGTTTTCACATATACACACACATAAATATATATATGTATATATATATGTACAGGATGGTTCTAAAATCATAGGAAAAACATTGAGGGGTGGTAGAGCTCACTAAAACAAACAATTATTGTATAGAAATATATGGGCGGGAGTGACGCGTTGAGGCACAAACACAAACGTAACAAATTAAATGCAACACATTGTTTATTTACAACGTCACCGCTAAATACCTTTTTACAGCAATGTTTATAATAATTCCTTAAAATTGCTACCACCAACAGTAATGCAAGCTTGGTAGCGTCGGTGGAGTGATTGGCGAACAGATTCAAATACGCCGGGTACTTCACGCACGCCGCCATTGTCAGCCAATCACGCCTAATGCAGAGGTCGCCAAGCATCCGTGACTGTTGGTGGATGCATTTCCAGCAACTGTTTTAATATTCTCTGTATGAAATCACTCGTTAAGTATGCTGCTAATGAACATTTTATGTTTCCGTTAACGTGTTATGTTTTTGTGTTTGTGCTTCAACGCGTCACTCCCGCCAATATATTCCTGTACAATAATTGTTAGTTTTAGTGAGCTCTAGCCACCCCTCAATATCTGTCCCGTGATTATAGAATCACCCTGTAGTGGAAATAATGCCACGTATGAGGCTGCATGCTGAGCAAGCGAATGGAGAAACGCTACAGAGTAAGTATTCGCGCTACTACACTGGTGCGGTACATCTGTGAGTGTCTCGTCGGAGTGTCGAGCAGAGGCTAGGAGGTGTGAGTTACCGCCGACAGTCTGCTGCTGGTCTCTGGCAGCAGTCGCCATGAAGATGTCACTTCGTCCAGATACCGGGCTGCGATACCGCCGCAGCATCTCGCTCCTGCCAGGTCCACATAACGGCGACTCTCGTACTATACTGCCTCTCACCTCTCCTCTAGCTCGCGCCACCACCGCCGCTGTGGGTGCGTGCCGTGACAGCTTCGCTTCGAGCTCGCCCCGCGCCGGCAAACACGTTCTCCTACACACTCATTGCTGGGGGCAGTGATATTTCGCGAAACGATTTCGAGACAATATACAGTCCAAAGCACTGTAGGGTCGCCCAGCTTCTTTGATTGGCTAGAAAATGTTCTGGCCCGTGTTAACCGTTTGCGCACGAATCACGAAGGTTCAGTGTCGAAGTTACTTAGTCCTGAGTGGCTTGGTCAAAGACGGACACGGCACCAGCAGCCAATGGAGGTATAACAACAGGCTGAGGTGTGTATATAGTATTGAAGTCTACTGTGTGCTCCGATTTTTACGCAAAAAGTCACTGGCCCTACTCATTGCTTATGGAGACAGGGGAAAATTGTGGGTTCGATCGTGGAGCGGATATTGGGTAGAGTGATCGCGATAGCTGCGCAAATCCGGTCTCCGTGTCTCAACAGTGAACTGCTTTTCTGCCAACACGACTATCACAAAGGACGTGAATGGGATTTGAGGTTACGGCACTGTTTGTGTAAACGAGTGCTTTAAGAAGTTTGTATACTTCGGCTGGCCAATTTCAATGCTGTTTTATTAAATTATAATTAGTAAAAAAGGTATTAATTAATTAATACAAAATGTCTCGTATTTTGAAAATTAAAATATAAACCAACACGCACAACACTGTTCGCCATGCGATTTTGACAATAGTATTGGTGCGGGGTAGGTCAACTTTGGCACATGCTCAGAAGACGAAAAATTGGTCCACCTAATCTATAGCCTATGGGTTCGATAGCTTCTAAACTATACTCTAAATTCGAAGCGGTTAAAACTGATCCAAATCAGCTTATATAATTGCAGATCTGTTTAAACCGATCCACTTTAACCAGCAAAATTCTACTCATCATTTTAGTTGCTGATATTCGCTAACTAAACAGCGATTTCTACTCATTTCTAGTGAATTGAACTTGTCCGGCAGTGAAACTATTGAACTTGTCCGGCAGTGAAACTATTGAACTTGTCTGGCAGTGAAAATTCAGTGCATTCAATCTATTCGGCAGTAGATAACAGCTGGTTAACTGAACATTCGGTAAAATAATTCTACCGATTTAAATCACCGATTCGGGTTTAGAATGCAGCAACGAATGATTTCACGATAAATCACTCTCCCTGCTGATTTACGACATATTGCGTTACCGTACGATGTATCGAGATGGCACGCAGTCTAGCTGAGAGGCCGCGGTGTTCCCGAGCACCGGGTTGTGAAGTCGAGATGCCCTGGTGGTGCCGGTGACCTCGGCGAGGTCGGCGGGCACCTCTCCTGCACCGGGGCGTGTCCCTTGGAGCAGCCGGGCCCGGGAGATGTCCCCCGGAGACAAGGCCGCGCCGCGCGTACATCATAACCTGGGACAAGCGGCGGCGTCAGACAAACATCTCCATAGCAACCGCCGGCTCGTCGTGTCCCAACTCACCCGACCCTCGGAACGTCAGCCTCAAGTAAAAAAATATCTGAATTTTTTTGACTCTACAAGTGTAGCACCTGCGCGATATATACACACAGTATATATGCATATTTATTACCAGGGCTGGCGTATTTTTTATAGTTGGTTCGTGATTAACAAGCAGCTTTGAAAACAACATTTGAGAAAAATTCCCGCCCGCTAACTGCGTTACTATAAGGCACACACTGACTGGCAAGCTCCTAACGTATTTGGCAGTAACGTGGCAACTGTAGTTACTAGTTTTATCGCCGCATTTAGACTGGCTCGTTATGCTTAGATTTACGGAAGCCAAATAAATTTATTTCTGTTTTTAAGGCACGTAAGAGTATTAAACACGGTATTGGTAACATGTTTACGTTCCTGGCGATTTCACACTTAAGCCTGTTCAAATCAAGAATACTTACAGCGTCCGTGAAAGAGTTGAACGTACAAACGGCTCAAGGATACAAAGCATGCAGACAAATAGGTACTAAACAGGGATTTCTGAAGTGACGAATAACCACGAACAGTTCATATAAGAGTAAACTGTTGTCAGAGACAATGTTTTATAGCGGAAACGTTGTACGTTAAAATACACTCACGAGAATTTGAATTAGCGACACCTACTGTGTTGGTGAAATGGCGCTACAGTCACGCCGTCGAGTGGAATATCGCCCAGCCACGCATAACTGAGATGTGGTCAGACCGTGTACTGAGTAACATCCGAGCAATATCCTTGGGTCCAGACTTATGAGGCACTCCATCTCCGATGTCGTGCAGGCAGTGGGTCTTCCACTCTACACCACGTCGAAAGTGTACCGTGAGTCAGTTAACTCGGGTGAAACCACCGCCGCCAGGGACAACTGCCGTGGAGTACGACGTATCGACGGCAGGGGTCGTCGTCGACTCCCTCGGTTGGTAACAGCGCGTAAACAGGCCACAGCGCAGCAGATCACTCGCCAATTCATTGCTGGATCACAACGACCTGCCCCACGTATCTGTCTGGTGTGAAAACTAATACCTCACGTCTCAAAAGAAGTTAGGCCTGCCATGTAAGTTTGGTAGGAGCACCCTAATACTGGTATTTCGTAGATGTTGGCAGATTGTGCTTACAGGTTTCGTTTGACTAATGTTACAGTGTGTAACTACGTAATGGTTCAGTCGCGCTCCTTCATTGGCCTAAGACATAAAGCAGTAGCGCCAATTATGTAAGATAAAATCACACTCCAAATGGTGGTGGAAAAATTGCTTTTGCTGCTGTTACTTTAATTACGTTTGCAAACATAAATTTGTCCTAGGGATATTTAAATGTTTTAATTTCTTCATAGTTTAATTTTTGTATAAATATTAAAAACATGACATTGTATATTTTAATAAGTAAGCTAAATAAGTAAGATAATAATATTGTCTTTACTAAATATTAAATTGAAAGAAAAAATATAAAACTGAAAAAAGGGAAATGGTTTTCTTTAACATGTCACCAGGCATACTTAGAAAATTACTGAAACTAAAAACTGGAACTGGATTAACACCTAAGGTGGATTTGTACAAATAATACTTGCTCTATTAGCAGGTGATGCGAAAGTAATTTGTATCTATGCTTAAAAGCAAGAAATGTAAAGAAGACTTAGAAAAACAGAATATACATAAATTAACAACAAGGGAAGCTAAGGGTTTAGTTGCTAAAAAAAAGCAAAGCACATTTTCGGATACTGATTTAAATGATTTTGTTAAAATAGTAAACATTAAAAATTTTACAAATGTTTGCACGGTCGATCAGTTGCCTAATATAACTCCGAAAAAAATATTTATGTGCTATGTTTTAAACTTGGATTTTTCTGCTAATTTGAGAGCACTTGGCTTATTATTGTAAAATGAAAATGACGTTAGTAATATTCATTTGTAGGGTTTAAATATTCGTAAAGAATTTGTGAACTACTTCAAAAATAAAAAAACATTTACTTTAAAAATTATTAAATTCAAAATTTCAATTCAATTTTTTGTGGCCACTTGCATTAAATCCTTTTCAATAGGTTCTCTAGAAGCTGTAACATTTATGACATAATCTCGTCAGTGTCAAGTAATACATTTATCAGGAAAAGAATTAGGAATTAAGAATTTTAAGGTTTTTGAAGAAAGGCATACGAATTTTCACAAAAGTGTAAAAAATAAGTTTGAGGAAAAACTTAGAAATAATTATGACAATTTAAATGTGTTAAAAATAGATTAACAAAGACCTGCAATTCCGGTCCATCAACGAGTACCCTTCATGATGATAGAACAAAATTTAGTAACTACGGTGTAAAAAAAAAGAGAAATTACTTAGTAACGGCTCAAACTGTACATTGAACTTAACATACGATAGAGACAGGTAGCCTTCTTTAAATTAACGAACAGTGATACGTTTGGTAAACATGTGGAAAATAAGAGTAAGCGCCAAATCACGGAACTAGTATACAATGAAAGACGACTGGAGTATTAATTTCCAAGCCAACATTCAAATGCCGAAAAATTTACAGTGAAAATGTATTACTCATGAAGATGTAGAAAGAAAGACTCGCTTGATAAAGTAATGTATGCCAGATTTTTACTGTCCGACTTCTCCAAGACTACAATGAATAGATTCCATCACGATATAATGACGGAAAACTTTGGGAAAAACACATACCCTCGTTCACTTGCCTTCTATCACTTCATTACCCACCATTCCCCTCATTCCCTTCATCCCTTCGTGCCCAAATGGGTATGACTTCGAAAACCTCTCTTTTCGCAATTTGCAACGCTTGTATGAAAAAAAAAAATCAGTTAAACGGATTTTCTTATGTTGTCTTGGCTTGTGCACGAGCAAATGTGTCCAGCTGCGAAAATGTACTAAATAACTGAAAAACAATACTTACAGTGAAGAGCGAGCAAGGAGCCGCTGTGGCGCAGTGGCCAGGGCGCTCGCCTCCCACCACGGCGATCCGGGTTCCATCCCCGGCGGATTCACTCCCGGATTTTCGCACGTGGAGATCGTGCTGGACGAAGCCGCTTGCCGGTGGGTTTCCTCGGGGTGCTACCGTTTCCCCCGCCCTTGCATTCCAGCACCTACGGGTCCAAGCTTGCCGGTGGGTTTCCTCGGGGTGCTACCGTTTCCCCCGCCCTTCCATTCCAGCACCTACGGGTCCAATCTTGCCGGTGGGTTTTCTCGGGGTGCTACCGTTTCCCCCGCCCCTGCATTCCAGCACCTACGGGTCCAAGCTTGCCGGTGAGTTTCCTCGGGGTGCTACCGTTTCCCCCGCCCTTGCATTCCAGCACCTACGGGTCCAAGCCCGTCATTAGGAGGTTGTCGCCTCGCCCTGGGTGCACCCCCACATGACATTTATGTAAGTAGTGACCGAAGGGCGCGTGCCGGGGACATCACTCGTGCCCTTATCTAAAGGGGACAATGTAGGGTGCCTCCGTGCGCCCTTACCGCGAGTTCGGACACCGACAATGTGATGTGACAGCCTCGATGTACCTTTCTAGGACATGAAGCCAGGTAAGGGCCCTTGGCTGGAGGTGAATTCGAACACTGTTACTGTTTACATAAATACGCATTGGTAGGCTGTAAAGTATTCCTCATATCATCACTGTGTTTTAATGCAACTGAAGTACATTAAGTTTGAGTTTATATACCAGGGTATCGGAGGTTAAGGACGCTATTTCACAAATATGACAATGTACAGGGCATGCTGTTTACCCCGATACCATGATGAGACATAGTGCCCTTTCCTGCTGGCTAAATCGCTTGTTATTCCGTATAGCATATAGTGCTTTGAAATCCAGAAATAAAGCGGAAAATACAATAAGACAATGGAGAAACCTTAGTTTTGTAAGATATACATTGTGTCCTTTACCTCTGATGCACAGATTTACATATAAAAGAAAAAATATTTTGTGAAACATCAAAAGTACACAAACGTTTACATCGGTGTCTAGTCAAACTTGGTGACAAATGACGACCACCAGAACCTTTGGTGAGGGGGGAGCCCCGGGAATGTAGTGACCGCCTGTGGCCGCCAGGAGCGCTAATGAGCACATCCAACATGGCGGTCACACCCTCAAGACAGCGCCTCCGGCCGGCGAGCTCGGACCAACCGCGGGTCGAACAAAACCACANTTTACGGCCGGCCTGGTGAGTGCGTTTTATTGCCGCCTGGCTTGTCATTACTTTAATTAGTATTCCCACCGGGGCCCGCCACGATAATTAAATCATGCCGCATGGCCGTGTAATGACAGTTGGACCGGCCCGCTGATCCCGCTGTAATTACCCCCCGCGAGGGGGTCGTTGTGTTGCGACCTTGTTAGCCACGAGTGTCTGGCCTCCCCCCCCCTCCCCCATCCACAATAGTTCCCGCTACAATGGTAATTACGGCTGTACCATATCTCCCGACATATCGCTTACGATGGGATATTTGTTTCACAATTCCAGACGACCTCGTAAATACCCTGCCGTCTCGCTCTGTGACACAGGGCCTCCGAGCTTATTTGTGATTCGGAATCGCGGAGACCGTGTGTTCTATTCCGGTCGACTGCACCTACGGTGTTTCTTTACCGCTGAGGTCCACCATCCCATTCCTAGACATAAACGCGGTTGGCTAGAGGGGAATGGCGGGACGTGGGTTTTACAATTTAAATGGTTCTACGTGTGTCTGCCTCCTCTCACGATATCACATTCAAACAAAAATTGCTATGTCCGTCATTTCTATGGCCATATTTTTACGCGAAGTTGTTTTGTAAAATTTTCAGTACCCTGAAAATTGCCTGTAATTCAAGATTTATAGACTCTACAAACACACAAAAAACATCGCATGGCAAGCTTGTTATACTTGTGTTAACATAAAAGTACCTCGCTATTATTAAATTGAACGTTTACTTACATTTTATCTATAAATTATAATATATCATTAATAATTAATCTGAGTAACAACAGGTAGAAAACAGGTGTTTTGGTGATGAGTAGTATGAAATAGTTCCTATGCAGAAGAGTATTGCACTGAGTGCGCACGAATGCGGTGCACTGTCCCTTTGGTGTAGTTCTCTAGACTCGGTTAAGCTTTGTGAACACGAGGCGGAGGAATATCCTTGAAGTAGAACTTGAGCAGGGTTTCAGAAATGTTGGAAATAACGCTGAATGGACTGCAGCATGTGAAACACTCTCCTTTCACCCGCCTACCTCCGCAGTGCATTGTACTCATATCGCCCTCCGCGTAGTCGCATCAACTACACTGAAGAGCCAAAAAAACTGGTATCGGCGTGTGTATGCAAATAACAGAGGTATGGACCCAATCAGAGTAACGCGATGCGGTCGGCAGCTAGATCGGTTACTGCTGCTACAATGGCAGGTTATCAAGATTTAATTGAGTTTTTTCCGTGGTGTTATAGTCGGCGCACGAGAGATGGGACATAGCATCTCCGAGGTAGCGATGACATTTGGATGTTCGCGTACGACCATTTCACGAGTGTACCGTGAAAGAACGGGACAAACGGCGACTGACAAGAACCATTAAACGTGACAGACGTGCAACCCTTTCTCAAATTGGCGCAGATTGGATTTATGGACTTCCCTGCAGGATTCATGGTGTGAATTGCCTCCTGCATACCTTCAGACATTAGTCGAGTCCATGCCACGTCGTCTTGNCTCCTGCATACCTTCAGACATAAGTCGAGTCCATACCACGCCGTCTTGCGGCACTTCTGCGTGCTCGGGGGGAAGGGGGGCTACACGATATGAGGCAGGTGTACCAGTTTTTTTGGCTCATCAGTGTAACATGACAATAATAATATACAGGTTGACGTGCAAGAGTATACAGTCGCCTACACACTCCAGCAGAGGTCAGTTGCACACCGGCTGCTGCCACAGTCACAACTCGTCCTACTCTACACTCGGCCACAGGAATTATGCCACTTTACAGCTGTCGACAGATGCGTGATTACACAGGTGAGTCTAATGACATATAATCTGCCGCCGAGTCAGTCACTGTCGTACCTGCCAGTCCAATGGGTTTGGTACCTTGGGGCAGCTGATGCAGTACCGTGGCAATGAACTCATTATCACTAATTGGAAAAGGCGGGGGGAGGAGATTAAGTGGCGTTACTTCTCATAAACCTCGAAAAGGCGGGACACCAAACTTTTCCTTTTCCCTGGGAAGAACCTTTCCGCGTGCAGTTTCGCCCTCAGGTTTCCCTGTATCTTCCGGCTCCAGAAGTGTTCCAAAAATGTGTTTCTAAATTCTGCGTAGATCGTATTTGCGGCTCGCACTACCCCCTCCCCCCATTCTGCAGTAAGATGTGGGACGGAGGACTAAATGCAGGCAGCTTAGCAAGTCACTATCTCGTAGGCCGAAAAGTGTGGAATATTCCTTAAACTTTATGAGGAAGTTTACTGTGTTCTCACCCAATTTTCCCTTGAAGCTGTCGAGATCTTCGACGGGTGGTGCAGGAGCGTACTCATAGGTACAGCGGGTTGGCTGCTTATGTTGTCAACTGCAGATTGTTACGAACTAGACTTTTCAGCTAGCTCGTACTTGAAAGTATTTAGGGACGTAGCTCAATAATGACTCATGATTCGGTAGAGCACAACAGTATCTGATGAGGTTTTATTACATTAGAATTATACAGTTGCTATTTAAATGACTATTGATCGGGGGAACTTTACATTGCATTTAAGATGATTATTGTTTAATTAATTATTATGCTTCACGCCATTTTAATTAAACCTACTTGGAAAGTCATCACCTTGTTGTAGCTGGAGGCTGATTCTACCAGACGGTTAACGCCGGCCGGACAAACCCATCTTCCTGGTCTGCTTCGCTGGTCGGGTCGGCTCCCAAAGGACTAAAGATGAAAGGACCACGTTCCGGGTGTTACGCCGGCTTATATCAAGCACGTGGTTCTGCGGTCCCGCTCAGTGACCGGTGGAGGGGATTTCTGCAACTATCTTCTTTAGCAAGGATCGACGACCAAATGGCGGCGTTGCAATCCCGCTCGTTTCCAGGTTTAATGTTTGAAGGTGTGATCAGACGAGCCATTCAGCTAAGGCCTGACCATACCATAACAACATGCAGCTTGGCGTGGTGTCACTAGGGGTGAAGTTGCTGCTGTGTCACCCGATGGCAACTCTTCGCTCCTGGGTTCATTGGCGGTAGTTTGCATGCTCTCTACGCTAGCTACCACCTGGCCTAGCTGGTCGACCTTTCCTCCTACCTTAGCTATGTGGTTGGTAATGCTTGCTCGTTGTACGTGTGCGGCCCTTTCAACTTGACCCATGAGCTGCTACGTTAGGTGAACGGTAACACGCGTGGTGCTAGCTGAAGCTGTTGTCTGTTTTCCAGCTGGTGGATTCGTTGTTCCACTTCGCATGGTCCAGTGTTCTTTAACCAGCTGTAACTCCTCCCTAGTAGATGCCATTTCTCTTGCGTACTGTGTTTACATCTGACTGCACTTCGTGTAGTTTAGCAGTTAAACTGTTGATTAACTGAGTGATCTGTTGCTGGACGAGGCTGCCTTGTTCTGTCAGCTGCTTCATCTGTTCCTTAATATGTTCTGCCTGTTCGTTTAATTTCTCTAGCAAGTGTGCCTGTAGGTATTGTGTTAGCCCTGCAGCTTGGTCTTGCAGTTTTTTTTTCTTTAAATGAACTGACTCTGGCTGTGCAGGTGCACTAACTGACTCTGGCTGTACTACGTCAGTGTTAGTGTCACTCGTGATCTTCTGTTCCCCAGGAAACTGGTTTTCTGTCTGGTCTTCTCCATCTCAGTAACGTATTCAAATAATTTGTATTTAATTGGAGTTATACGCCTTACAATATAGGGTATGCGCTGGCGTCTACTTTCAAAATTGTGTCACAATATAAGGCACGAAGAGATCCCCTTTTCCGTGGCCCCACGTTGGGCGCCAAATTATGTAGGGTGTGCTGTGCTAAAATTTAATTTTAAAGTGTGAAACGTGTTGAAAATTTCACAATAGAGAATATATTTTATGATAATGTGTCCCCTTTTTGTGAACACTAGATTCTGATGAAAGACGTAAAACTGTTTCGTTATAAATGCGATGTGAGGTGTGTAGAAACAGTGTGACAGAGTAACACTTACAACAACACTACAAAACTCAATTACTGTAGTCGGGAATAGCATTATTAAAATATCTACTTTCTACTGGAAGCATAACTCAGCAGAGATGTTTCAGGCAAAGTGTGAAATTTAATTAATATTCTGGTTACCAATTCTTGTACCTGAGAATTAGCAATGTACTTCCGGCATGAAATATGGACTCAGTTTTCAAACAAAAATTTAATTAGTGGCGTCGGCCACTCTCACTTCTCTCGCGAATGGTGATCTTCATTAACTTTAGGCGCGGCAGCTTGAAATTGAACTTTAAAAAATTATTGTTAATTAATGTATTTGCTCGAGACTAGCTCAGGGTATCACGGACAAACAATGGTAGGATGTCCGTGGTTAAGATTAATAGGGGCAGTTTTGGTTGACATTCGTCTGTGCTTCTTAGAAACAAATCGAAGACTTGGCTGAATAAAATTTAGTAAGATGAAACCTGGAAGTTTTGGAAGGTCAAGTAGATCTGGTCGTAGGCAGGAGCATTCCTCTGGATGCTGCAGGACGTCTTATTGCGGCCTTACCTTAACCAGGCTCTCGGCCCTATAGAGCAATTACAGTCCCAGCACTTGAATACACACAGCAGTAGTTCGACTTATTGAATTTATAATAATAACTCGGGCGGCGATCGACACAGACCTACGTCTCAATGTTTTGGCTCACGCATCTTCGTCCACGCGAAATCGGAGCAAAATTAAGATAAAATTCCTCCAGGCTGAATCAACGTGGGTCAGTACCCTGCCGTCGGAAACCAATATGTCTAAAATCTCATCCAAAAGCTTTAATTAAAAACGCCGTCGAAAAACATCCAACCACGAGAGTGCTAGAGGCAAAATTGCTCATCAAGCCACTTAGTTGCTATGCCAATGGATGAACAACTGCTCAGAAACTAGGGCCTTCTAAATACGTTACAAATACAGCAAACTTGGAAAACCTCTAAATATGTTGCAAAACAAAATAAATCAGAAAAATTTCCTGAGTTGTTAATACAAATATTAATTAACACAATTACTGTTCCAATGAAAAATAACACACATGAAACACAATTACGCCTTGAAATTACATAAATAGACAAATAATTAAGATTATTCATATGGCACATATTCATGACGTTACAAGTGTGTGAAAGAAAGGGGCTCATCCGAAAATTTATAAAATACAGAAGTGTATGTTCCGACAGTAAATATCACAGTGAAGCCATGATTCCATAGGTGCATTAATATATTCCCATGACAAGTTATGAACCACGATGGTGGGAAGGTATATTACGATCACGGAAATGATGGTGATAAAAATGTAAAAATAAGGGAAATATAAGAGCACAGGAAATCCATAAATACACGTACACTGCAAATAACGTCCACGAATGGATACATAGAAGTGAACTCAAACGCAATCTTTGCCACACTGCTTCCTGGAACACGACTGGTAGCGAGTGCGGAGGGCTGCGCTGATTGGCTGGTTTCATTAATTTTCATCAGTCTAACTGAACGGCAATTTTCCACATCAATGCAAACATCTTATGAGAGCTTTTACTTCGCTCTTTTTGAATACAGTTAGCCTTTATAGGACGGGACTTACATGGCTGTTGGTGTGAATAAGTGAGTTCAACACCTGGGTTGTTTCCAATATTTTTCTACACGAACTACGAAATGTGATATCACGCGACCGTGCATTTACAACACTGTAAGTTTAGCTACAGCTGAATAAAACTCATTGAATCTACTGAAACGTTTCTTCGATGAGCCCATTTTCTTAATATTTATTACAAGAATATTAGGCCTCCTATCACAAAACAGAAGATCACGAAGACATCCGAGCAAAGCACAACAATGATTAAAACACGGAATTACAGCAAACAATAAAAAAAAGTAAACACATAACTCTCCGACTGCGGATCTACAGAGGACTGGGAGACGAACAACCTCCAACTGGCCCAGGGAGCCGCGGGGGCTGAGTGGTTAGACCGCTCACCTACCACCAAGGTGAACCGGGCTCAATCCGCGACCGGATCACTCCCAATTTTTGCAAGTGGGAATAGCGTCGGACGATGCCGCTGGTTGGCAGGTTTTCTCGGGGTTCTCACGTTTACCCCTGCCCTTGCATTCCGGCACTGCTCCATTCTTACCTCGTTTCACCCACATCGGCTCTCTCTCAACATAACTCAACTCCAACTGGCCCAGAAATGCACACCCTGCAGGGTGGATGTAGAGTTCACACGTGAGACGAACAACACCGAGAAACACTAAAGTAGAAATACAACAACATAACTTTGTGACCAGTAGACGATGGCAGTTCTCACTGACAAGCGAGTGGCTTCTGCTTGCAGCGGCTATAACCGTTACCACAGAGACTCACGAGAGTATTACAACATCTATGTGACGTGACTGGCGACAGGCAACACAATCACTGTATGCGAAATTACTTTGGATTATGTGACAGTAAGGTCAAATATAATAAGCGGTACTGAATAATTCAAAATGTTCACCGCTTTCAAACTGTAGCCATTCGTAAGCAAGATAAGAACGATGTTCAGAAATATTACTTAATGATACATTCTCTTAATGTATAGATAGTTATAAGTAATTTATTAATTCTTGTGGTATTTGATATTTTGCTGTATGCAAGCAAAAAACTATGTTCATAAATAAAACTTAATATTGTGTATATTCGCTGAATGTACAAAAAGTAATCCCTTTATTTATTGTTCTTTGTTTAGCAATGATGGCATGTAATAATGTTTGACCAACGGGAAGGTCTTGCATACCTTTTTTTTGGAGAGATTCTTGCTGTGTACTATGTTTCTTAAAACAACTATGCTGTTTGAAATAAGTTATAGAATTTATATAATAAAGAAGTTCAAATATGTCCAACAAATTTGTTTTATGTCACTGAAATCGGTTTTATCTAAACACAAAATAAAGCAAGAATCATCTTCATGTGGAGTGCATGAAACAATTAAGCTTTTGTATTCACCAAAAAAAGATATCCTTTGCTATTTATCGTGCTAGAACATTCAAACACGCTCTTCAATGGCAATGACGTTGCTTGAATTTTACTTTTTCTACTGAAAGTCTACAATATTAATAGACGCATTTCTACTTATACGCGATAACTAAGTGAGCCCAAAGTTCTCTCGCGAAATAGCGTTCACCCAGAAATTTACTCTTTCATGATTGCCAGGCAGCTAATAATGTGCACTTTTTAGCCATTCGAAGTAATTCCCAAGACAACGAGGAACGCATTAGTTAAACATCGTGATGTATTGTTACAAAGACGCCACAGTTCTCATTCAAATACGACCCGTCACATGCCTAAGCTACCCAAGCTGCCAGGCATATTTGCCCCTTAGTCGTGAAGTCACTAGCTTGGCTAGAAGAGTTTGTGCGGCCTTGAAGTCTCGACGGTCACGGTAGAACTCTGAGCGCCGTGTAGACCCGGCTCTGTAGCAGGAACTCCAACGAGCTGAAACCTCCAGATGTGGCGAAACAGCTCACTGCAGGCGAGGTCCTTAAACGATGAGATTCCTTAGCAAGGAGGAAGCTCAAGCTGTTACGCATTCGGCTATATTTGTAGACAGTCGTTTAAACAAGTGCGTTACTGGAAGCAATAGATAATTACTTGTTCGTAACATTCAGTAGATTTTTATACACAAATTGTTTGGCGTAATATACGCAAATTATTAAAATGTTAAATTATATCGTGTTTCATAATGTCCTTAGAAGTCCCAATAATGTATTACAAAGAAATTAATTAATACATCGAGAAGAAACAAACTCTGGACGAAACCGGAACATAAAACAGTTTATTTGTACTCCTAAAAATGTTCCATATGTGAGCCTCGGTTGACAAGGTACACATCGGCGCGATATCCAGTTCTTGCCACGTCCTTGCCGACAATCTCTGTTTATTTTTGTTATGTTTTCTTCCTCGTCTGAAAACATGGCTTCGTTCGACAATGACTCAAGGACGTCTTAATCACGTGGGAGCTCTTATTGAAAATCGAGAGCTGGCAAAATGTTGCCAACTTAGATATTTCCAACTAATACGTTTCTTCAAAAGAACCAAGGATATTGGTTTGTGACCACATCCACATGGAAGTTGCGTTTAATTCCATAAAACTGTGATTTTTGTCCCGAACTATCACGTAAAGAAAAGTTAGATTTTAATTTTCAAATGCGATTTCTTTCATTTTTAAATGCTTCTAGTTGAATGGTGCAGTATTCCTAGAATTCATATAATGTGGTGTTTGTTTTTAAACGATATCAGTTATCACGTTAAAATTAAGATGTTCATATGTATGTATTATTTAAGTTTTGAGTAAGCCTTAATATTACACATGTAAGCATTATCTGTGATATTGTAATATTTCATATTGTTAATTTTCTTTTAAAACTCATGCATACTACGCAAAAATTTTTTTTTACCTTTGACCCTAATGACAAACACCTTACACCACCATGTTAGTTTAATTCACTACTAATGGGCAGAAATCACTTTTGAATCGGCGAATACCAGTAACTAAATTAAACAATATGATTTTACTAATTACAGTGAGGCAGTTCTCACATATGCGCAGTAAAATTCGTTATTGGAGCAGTTTTAACAGTTTCTATTTTCGAGCGCAGGTGAGCTGATCACAATGCCGCTGAGTCCCACCTACTGAAGGCTAACCTGCGTAGTAATTACGGTACAGGTGTGCCACGATTGTGGTACGAGCACCGTAGCCGGGAGCGTCTGCCACGACTACAGTGTCGCCTCTCCCCCGGGACAATCAGCTGGTCGCATCTCACGTCACGCGCGGTCCAGGGGGAGGCTGCGTGAGGCACGAGCAGATGTCCATCTCCCCGGCCGGAGAACCTGCTTCTCTCGTGCGTGTCCCGCGGCGCGACATGGCCGCCATCAATGGACACACGCGCCTCTCAATGAACTCCAACAAGCCGTGGACACTACTGCTGGAAAAAACAGTCGGCAAAGAAGTGACAACGCAACACTCCTGTACTCTGGGTGACATGGTAGCAGCTGCCAAACGTCTGCACCACCGACAGGATGTTCTCTTAGTTTATTGCAGTTACGATTGTCACGGGAACAACTCAACCTGTAGATGGGATTACATGTTCTGCTGGAGAACAGAATGCTCTGCTGAAGAAACTATGAACACAGTTGCAGATAGAGTCACAGACAAGACCACAACATACACTTCTGTTGCTATTACTATCTACGTCAACAGTGATTAGATGATACCAACAATCAATCTGAATGCTGTCTTAATATTTACAGTCTAGATGGGTTTACGGGTANGCTGCCAAACGTCTGCACCACCGACAGGATGTTCTCTTAGTTTATTGCAGTTACGATTGTCACGGGAACAACTCAAACATCGCTGAAGCTGTTCTGGAGAAGGGATTACATGTTCTGCTGGAGAACAGAATGCTCTGCTGAAGAAACTATGAACACAGTTGCAGATAGAGTCACAGACAAGACCACAACATACACTTCTGTTGCTATTACTATTTACATTAACAGTGATTAGATGATACCAACAATCAATCTGAATGCTGTCTTAATATTTACAGTCTAGATGGGTTTACGGGTANCAACAGTGATTAGATGATACCAACAATCAATCTGAATGCTGTCTTAATATTTACAGTCTAGATGGGTTTACGGGTACAGATTCTTTTTTTCTTTGTGTAGTTGCACTGGAAACTGGGGCGGCAATATATGTAATGATTCTTTACATGCCGACGTTTTACGAGGCCTGCCACTAATGAGAGCGCGCTAACTTGAAGACCGCTCGCTGGTACGGTTACGCAGAACAGTGGTTCAGCTGTCTGCCGCCACCTGCACTTGGCGCCTCCTAGCTCTGCTACGGTTACAGGAATGCCACGCTAATTGCTGCTTCACTTTGACGTTATATCGGCTTGTTGACCATATGAGCGACTGAAACCTTAACTCTGAGACTTGTACAGTTACCAGCAAGAAGAGCCAGTTATTGTATAGAAAATCACGATTTTTTTCCATCAGCCTAGAAAATAAAGTACTTGAGATTTGTATTTGAGCATCAGAAGTAGCTAGAAATGGTAGGTTCTGTATCACCAGGCTGCAGGCCACGGAAGCCATCTTGTATGACGTCACGCCGAAACCTCATGCTCTGTCATTCCTTGTCAGAAGCGTTCATTTTGTTTTTTCCTCGAAATTTCTCTTTTTTCCCTCGGAATTTCTCTTTTTCTCTATTCCCAACATCCCGCTCTATCATTCCACCATGTCACTTCATGATCTTGCATTCCAATTATTTTACTTCATGCTCTGGCATTCCGATTTTTTTGTATCATGCTCTCTCAATCCTTCCTGTCTCTCTCTCGCCCGCTCTATCCCTTGGTTTTCTCGTATTACTTATGGTCTCCTTTATTCTCTCTTGCCCTCTAGTCTCCCACCCCTTTCCTCTTTCTCTCTCTCTCTCTCTNTATTACTTATGGTCTCCTTTATTCTCTCTTGCCCTCTAGTCTCCCACCCCTTTCCTCTTTCTCTCTCTCTCTCTCTCTTGCTTTTTACATCCTCCATCATTAATTTCCACACCTACCGCTAGTCGTCAGCTGTAGGNTTCTCTCTCTCTCTCTCTTGCTTTTTACATCCTCCATCATTAATTTCCACACCTACCGCTAGTCGTCAGCTGTAGGCGGCCATATTTAATTATCATGCCTGCCACCAGAGTGTGTTATGTTCTACCGTTCGCAGCTAGGAGCGCTGGTATTGATGCGGCCATTTTTTTTGTTGGTAATCATGTCACTTGCAGGGGTGCGCTAGCATCGGGGAGTTAAGTTCAAATTTTGGCCACTAGAAGCACTAGAATTTTCTTCAGTTGGTAGGTTCGGAACTCAAAAAATACCGGAGGTATGCGGGATCGTTTCGATGCCCCTTGGGTCGGCAGACGAGCGTCTTGACCACAAAACTAATACGACATCTAGAAGAGGAGGATGTTTAATGTCGAATACGTATATAATTATTACCATCCCGACATTCGGGAAAAAAAATTGGACTGGCCCTGACTTTATATATATATACATATAAAATCACCATTGCATGGCTATGAGAAGAAATAAAGTAAACACTCGCATCGGCCTACGTACTACCCAGATAATAAACATGTCATTGCAAAAAAAGAGGATGTTTAATGACTAACACACAGAGAAAAAACTGCAGGCACCGCTCGCATGTGTAAACATTATATATATATATATATATATATATATATAGTAATATCAATTGTACTATGCCTATTCCTGTCCACGCGATCACTGGCAACTAATTAAAAACTACATTCGCATGTAACATGTATGCATCCACACACACAAAGACAGAGAGGCAGGCCTCGAATTTAAAGAAACAATTATATATGGTAAAATACCGTAATTCTATCATTCAGTAAATACAATTTATAAACATAAAAAATTTGGACGGATCGCATCTCTATATAAAAGTAATATGCATCCATACAGAGCCCATTGCGCAGCAACGTACATGCACGGCGATCACGCGCTCGTGCACTTCTGTACCTTCAACTTGTCCGTGCGGTACAGAACGGCACGATTCCCACGTGCGAAAACCCGGGGGCGACCCCGCCGGGAATCGAGCCCGGGTCGCCTAGGCGGGAGGAAAGTAGTCCGACGACTACATAACCGCGGCCCCAGATAGGATTTGAGGTTAAAACAGTGTTAAGTACACAATGCACTTTCAGATGTTCGTACACTTCCTCTGTCCAATTTGTAATGCAATTAGATTAATTTAAAAAAATATATATTTTATTAATACTTGTAAGCAAAGCTTGTCATTCAAACATCAAGATACAAACAAACACATCGATCGCTGTTAACCATGTGACTCGACAGTTGTGTTGGTGTGGTGTGTAGGTCATTGTTGGGTACATGCGCAGAAGACGACGACTCGGTGTACGTCAGTCTTAATGTACGGGTAGGATGAGATACGGCAGTTAGCGGCCGATGTGCTGGAAGTGACTTCCGGGAGTGGTCGTGATGTTCCCGGGGGAGTGTCGTGGTGTTCTCGTCCACCGGAGGCGGGGCTAATGTCTTCACGAGAAACTGCCACAGTACACAGCACGCGCATTTCTTTCCAAACGCCTTTTTTTTTTCAAAGATAGTTGTACTGGTATCGCATATACGATTTGCCATGTTGAAAAAATTGTTTTAAAAAAAGTTATGTCCAAGTGAACATGACCCTATCACATTGTTCACGGTCGCCGATACGCCCCGCTCTCGCCTGGTACCACGGTGACGTCACGTCTCACATGCCAACGTACCCGTCACCTTGTTGATGTTGGCTGTGGAGCGTTGTTTCAGGCGAGTTTTCCCACTGTGATAGNTGGAGCGTTGTTTCAGGCGAGTTTTCCCACTGTGATAGTTAAAGGAAGTTACAGTTGTCACCAAGAAATTCCTAATGCTGTATTTGAACGCATTGCACTTGTAAAGCACCGGCAAAATGTAAAAAAAAAACCTATTGCTCTAAAAGTTAACGCGGTAAGTAAGTGGTGTTTTCGAGGCGTTCGGTAAAGCTGTAAAGACATTTCACCTNTATTGCTCTAAAAGTTAACGCGGTAAGTAAGTGGTGTTTTCGAGGCGTTCGGTAAAGCTGTAAAGACATTTCACCTAAATTAAAACTTCTAGTTTTTGGATTTTATTTTTACGCATGCATAAATATTTTTTTTCCCCGCTATGTATGCACAAAAAATACGAGCAATTTTCCATATTAAAGACATTTAAATCTTCAGCAGGCTAATTATGAACATCCCATGCTATATCCACCCACACGTAGAGACGTGAATTTATTGATTGGGATGTGGGAATCAAACGATCGTAACGGAATGTAATCGACAGATCTAGACGAGATTTTTCGCTGGCGCCAAACTCGGCGCGCTAGTTCACCTCGGGCACGAGATGCCCAGCTCGGAAATCGCCGCGGACCCCCACCACAGCTCGCGCATCGCAGTCGTATACCTGACCTAACGACGGCATATAGTGTTTGTAATCACGAATACATAGTGACACGACAGATCACCCTGCAAATGTCACATCGCCGTTTCCGTTCCGGTGCCCCGTGTAAAAAAAAATATTCCCGTCAAGAAGCCGTTGCGAAGTCTCACGGTGGCCATTAAACTAGCGCGTTATAAAATCGACGCCCTTCTTGTTAAACACTAACAGGTTTATTGGTCGCTCGTATACAAGCAGAAATGTTCGCAACATTTCGAAGGGAACACACTTACTAGTTTTTATTTCGATGTAATAAGCGGGAAGTGGAGTCGGCGTGGACGAACCCTCGAGGGAGGAAGACGATGCAAGCTGCCAACTGTGACGCAACTACAGCCCTCGGCTAGCTGCCAACCCCCTTTCTTAACGCTCTCCGCTAATTAAGACAATTCTTATAATGAGAGACCTGCGTGCCCGGGGAGGTCGGCGCTACAAGGGCACAAGTACCTGTCCGGCCCCCTCCTCTCCTTCGCGGCGGGCGGGGGGAAGGTTGTAATGCCGAGATACAACCGCAGAAAGTATCAACAGTAGAGAACTCAGCACACGCGTGCTTATCGGACAACACGACAAACGGCATCAGATGGCCACCTGCTTGCCGTTACGGTAAAGGGGGGATTTAAACTATTTTATTTTATTACGTTGACCTCCCGTGACGCAGTCGGATGGCTCACCGCTGGTCTGGATTGCGGGAGGTTCTGGGTTCGAATCCTAGGTAAGACATGGGTGTTAATTTGAGTTAGGTTATAAGTTAGTTCATAAGCCATCTCATGATAAGCCTTGAGGCATAACAACACCGGGCGACGTTAGTAAGCCCTTTCCAATCCAATCCGCTCTATTTATTACGTTGCGTTCTATGCTTGCCAATCGCAAGTCTGCAGCAACGGGAGTCAACACAAAACAAGCTCGTGACAGGAAGTGCCTGTTAATTTGCGTTTAAATATGCAAGTGTTTTCTCGCGAAGACAAAAAAATTTTTTTCTGGTATAAATAAAGAAAAACAAGCGCACCTGTGCCACATCAGGTTAGCCAACTACCCGTGCACATCCGTGAGGCGTGAGAAGCCTGCCTCGTCTGCTATGTNCACCTGTGCCACATCAGGTTAGCCAACTACCCGTGCACATCCGTGAGGCGTGAGAAGCCTGCCTCGTCTGCTATGTCGGCTTGTGATTGGTTGCGTGCGTGGCAACGCTGCTANGGTCGCGTGCGTGGCAACGCTGCTGTTGTTTTGTCACGGGAACGCCACGGCGATGGTACTTGACGCGCGGACGTATTCCCCGGAGTGTGCGGTAGTTACCGCGAGGCGGTTGTTGGTACGAGGCCGGGTACTGGATCACACGTGACTGCCAGGATATGGCGCAGGGTGTGGGACTTGGAAGTTGTGAGGGTCGCGGGTTACGCCCCCTCGCTGTGTTCGTGGGGGGCGTGCAACACCCACCCCCGGACCTCGTCATCCCACATAAGCTGACGATCCTTGTTTACTGATACTTTCCTATCACATCGTTCAAATAGTAGACGAGTTCAGCATTCAATGCTAATACTCGTTTTCTTCAATACCGAACATGTTTCGTGGCATGCATTCAGAAGTGTGAGCACCGCAATACAATGCAAGCTACGAGTAGCAGGATCACAAAAAAATAATTACGTGGTAGCCACAAGATAAAAAAAAAGTATTAATTTCGTGAAATAACGGTAATGTCCTTTAAATTTGTTTCGTAAGAATGACATAATATCTGATTAAATTTCAAAGTTCAGTTTAACCCTTTCATTCCTAGCGTAGACTATCGTGTACATGTTGCACGGGAAGGTTATATTTGGTCGCCACTGTACACTCTGAGACTCAGTGCCCAATGGGAGTGACTGATTCGTACACCGCGCTACTGATCCACGTTGTGACTGGTTCATATCTCCGACCACTGAACACTGTGTCTGTAGCTCATTGGTTGTATTAACGAAACATGTTCTTTGTCAACTTAAGTACAGCACGTATAAAAAAATGTCTTATTTACAAAACCATAAATTTTAAATTAACGTGGGAACGAACGTGTTGAAAAAATTTGATATAAAGTAACTAACGAGCCCAAATATTATTTTCTTTCTCAATTTTTATTACAATATTTTGTAAGAAAGTTTATTAAATAAAAATAAATAAAATTATTTGTTTTAATAACAATAAAAGGTCTTTATTTTTTGTGGCGAAGTTAAGGTATTATCACCTTCTCTTACAACCACTTTACAGTATAAAATATATCATTAATTTTTTTAATAGAAAAAGAAATAAAAAGTGAAACATAACTAAATGTCAACTATAAAATTCTAAAGTAGCTTATATGACATATATAAAAGCAACATACATAAAATAAAAATAAGCTTTATTATTAATAAGGTTCATTATTTAGAATATGTGGCAATAAAGTATTAATTACTTTCTAAAGGTGACTGAAAGTCTAATGAAGAACGTACTGCAGTCCAACGTTAACAATCTGTAACCATCTAAAAAGTACTTTCTTGGTCCTCAGAATTTAAAAAAAATTAATCCGTAATTAATACTTGGCCACCAATACCTTATTCACACTAATGTATGTCAATTTCAAGTCGTGACGGTATGGTAAAAAACTCTTTTAAAGATTTATCTCTACTGGAAGAGTATGTATTATACGACATGTTGTGTTACGGTGAAGTTTTGAGCGCTTGTATCATGTCGTGCGACTCCCACAACACGTTCAGACTCTAACTGCCATATCGACTCTAACAGTAGCGCCTGTGAGTTGATCGACAGACAATCCATGACACGCGTGTGCTGTTTTTTTTGCAACCTTTCGCAATATATCTAGTTCACTCATTAATGCGAGCTGTATAACAAAAGATAATCTGGTATTTCTACGCAATTCTTCTAATATTTTAATTTTATTTCCATTGCAAATGTATTTTTTATATGTATTATTTGTCTGACAGATCTATTGGCAGAAATATTTGTTATTTAATTTCTCTATAGGCTTGTAATGTTTTGCAAATGTTTCTTTATTTTATTGTTTTGTTTAAATGTTTAATTGCAGTTTTAGAGTTGAGTATGACCACCAATTGAATTTATTTCAGAATTGTTAAATTAATATGATGTTTTAATGCAGCTCTTTGTTAAGATAACATAGTTAAAATAATATATTTAAATGTTAACATTGATCAATAAGTGCAGCATAGTTCAATATGTAGTATTGAGCAAGGGAATTTTTGGAAGTGCGTCGCCTATTGTGATATGGCAATTTCAAACAGACTGTGGTGGAAAATGATCTTTGTTTTGTAACCAATACGTAGGCATGTTGATCCTGAAGATTGTCGGTAACCCATTGAAATATTGTTATTTAAAGTGGATCCTATGGGCAATATTTTATAAAGGACATTATTTTATGCCGACGTTGTGAGAGTTGCATAAGAAGGAGAAGAATGCCCAGGTAGTTAAATTACTGAAAATATATATCTGAGTTGGTGCGCTTGTCCTGGTTGATAGTAGTTAAATGTTTATCATTAACTTCGATAACTTCTGGTTTCCAAAGAACTGCTATGACGGCTACGTAAAGCTTAGTTGCAGATTGCAGCAGTTCGATTCAATATGATTTTCCTAACTTAGTTTTCAAGAATCCTATGCATAACCCGTCCTACAAAGTTTTCCTTATTAAATTTGCCTACCTTTCCTTCAGAAGTAAGTCACATTATGCTTCTACCTAAATGTTTTTATAAATCTGAGCATCCGAGGCAAGAAGTGGTATTTGCTTATTAATGGAGTATAACCAAGTGAGACAGTTTAATTTATTGGACACTGAACAATTATTTTTCCCTAGAATGAAAAGACTAAGTTACGCTGCCAAATGTCAACTGTAATTACAATTTTATTCTGGTTGAGCGTTTTGGAATTTGAGCTGCATGTATTTTATATATATATGCACATTGATTGCTTGTGTTTCTTAACGAAACTTTCAAATGCAATAATTAATCGATTCTTAGTAATTGTATGGCTCTATTGTTTGGTACTTAGCTCTGTAGTAGTTTATTTTTTTATATTATAATTATAGTGTTGATGATGACTGATGTCTTCTTAACGTGGTCACTCCAACATACCATTTAACTGTATGACAGCTTGGTTCATAAACATCTACTCCCGAATAATTGCATATACCCCAAATACAATACACCGTTACCCGTGATAGCGCAATTCATTTCAGTGGCACTACATTCCTTTCTTTCATAGCATAGAGCATAAGTACACCTAGTGTAATTCACTACAGTGGTTCCTATCTTGCGTGGAGCCGTTATATTCCTTTATTTAAAACCATTTAAGTGGGACAAAACAATACCAATAAAGTAATATTCTTTCCAGCTGTGATCAATTGATTGACTAAAATGCTACAAACCACAGCAAAATCATTCAGGGTAAGATGCTACTAAATGAGTGGGCCTATAGTACCTAAACTGACATAACAGTCTGTCTTGGTCGCGTCCCAGACCGTATTTGTAGCTACACTGAACACTCTGGTTCTACCACAGACAGAACAGTACCTTCGTGCGTGCACGTTGTGTCTGCACACACACGCACGCACGCACGCGCTGATGTGCTAGAGGAACTGAACAGGCGAGCTGCTGCGAACCGCGTAACTGCACGTCATTTGCTCGGCTCGTGTTACGTCAACCAGCTACGTATACGAAACCATCACTACGACTGCGAACGTGAGCGACTTGTTAACGTTACGTGCCCATCATTCCAGACGTGTTACGTACGTAACGTCTTGCGTTCGTAATTACGAGCTGCGGGTATTTTGTGGCCGCGACGCAAGGAAACGCAAATAGCGTTAGCGCTCGCAAACAGGCCATCGACGCAGTTTTTCTTCAGTTATTACTTAGACCGTTCTATTTGCGAACGTAAAGTTTGCGTCGCCGATGAAAACGGTTGCAAACGTAACGCAAGGGGACAGTTAAATCACAGATCATTTTAATCTGAAGCAGAAAGAGAAAATGACGTTTTTTTTTCACGAGTTGCGGCTAAGTAATGAAGCTCAGAAACAGTATCTTCTGTATGTTAGAGAAGTATTCACGTTTTGCAAATTAGCTCAAAGTTACAGAAAAATAATTGACAAGTGTTTTCAAAATGAACACGTGTATGTATGTTCAATTACTCGTGCCTCACGCGCATATCCGTTTCTCTGCTACTGTAGTGAGACGTACAGATACTTTGTGCCGTCTGGCATGGTGGATCTCACGGTTGCCTTCAGACATCAGGTCAACTATGTTCATAAGTTCAAATGCTACAGATTGTTTTTTTGTGAACACTTATTTTTCAGTGTTTTAACTAGTTCATTGGAATTTTTTTTCATTGTACACATAGTTTATGAATATTTTTAATGTACGACATTATATTCACATACACATTTTTTTCATTATTTATTGCGTGTTAAGAATAACAATAAATTAAATTAAGTACCGTTCATAGTAAGAAGGATTTATTACAAAATACTATATTCTGTTCATTACCGTGCATTCATCGAGTAAAATGCACGTTTCCCAAAGTTGCGTAGCCGCAGTTTGTAATACATCGACGGTAAAATAGCTATCTTTTGAAACACGATATAGCGATAGTCACAAGGGAGAGTGATCACAAATGAATTTTATGATACTTTTAAGACAGAAATGTGCCTGGATTATATTCAAACCAATGGAAGCATACCCACGCGAGTTCTGTCTTCAAAGTCAGAGAAACCTTCATACTACAACTAGCCGAGCTAGAATCGGGCACATTCATCAAAGTGCTGAAAATGGGGTCTTGCAAGCAGACGATGGTGAAGCGAGGTGATTACGTAGCAGCGACGGGATGCAAGGAAGGGAGAACCACGAGAAAACCCACCGACTAGAGAAAATCAGGAGTTACCCACCGGTAATCGAGGCCGGTTCGCCTTGATACAGACGTGGACATACACAATATTATATGGGTATCTGTGTTTTCCTGCCTATTAAGTAAACTTCCGTTTAATGTGTGTAACGAGATTGTAACAACAGTGACATTTTTATTTTTATAGCAATTTTTACCATCTATTTGTTCAACTCAAGACTTTAGTCACTAAGACGTCGGCAATGTTAAGGATCACGTCTATTTGTTGTGGAGTTTACTTGCTGCTATACTGAAAACATAGTACCCTCTGATTTCCTCTCAATTTTCCACCTGGGGATTTTTCCCAGTGCTTATGCTCGTATGGGCCTATGTCTCAGCGACAAAAGAAAAACCTAATGATAACTACACTCTCTCGTCCTTATATCTGCAACCGATGATGCGGTGACATCGACTAGGGGGTGACTCGAAACACTTGCAAACCAATTTATTGATTCTTCACGAAAAAATGTCAACATGACCTGTAAAGAAGATACATTTTCCTCTGGACGTTGGCCTTTGTCTGCGTGATACGTCGACCCCTGAAAATTGGGAATCGGATGTAAACACCCAACAGGTTCCAACATGTGTTCAGCCAATAATGAAACACAAACGACGCCCAAGTGTTTTCAAATGTATGTTACCTTGATATACTTTCCCTGGCCCACTCAGTTAAGAAACCATCCTTCCAGATCTGACATTCAAATTAATCGCCTTCTGCAGTTATGCCATGAGAAGTCAATATAATTAGCCTACAACGTCTGCACATTTATAATTGCTAAAATAGTTAATCGGGTGCGCAAATTGTGCAAGTGCTTTAGGAGGCCTGTTTTTTTTTCTCACGCTACGATCAACGTAGTATTTATATCCCACCGCCATTGAATTAATTCGGCCCAATTCTCCTCTTTCTGCTTGGTATAGGCTGTTCACTGTAAAGTGAGCACTTTTGAAGCCCCGGTTACTTTGTCTTCTCCAGCCAATTTATATCCTTCCGCCACTTGTTAATGTATACACCGCTACAAGAATAATAAACACAGTGTATATATTCCACTCAAAACCAAATGTCCAAGGCCACAATGGAATGTATTTATTGGCTGATATGTGTGCTGATGCAGCCTCTAGAAGTGCTCACTTTACCGTGAACAGTCTATGTATGTCCGTATCCTCGTGAACTCCCCGACGCAAGACCGTCTGTAGGTGCGTGCGACAGGAGCGGCCACACAGCGCGTCGCGCCTAGGAGAGCCTCGCGGACGGAACATTAGTTTTGTTTTCATTTAATAAAAAATTTTCAATACATATCATTCTTTTGGTTGTGCGTTATATGTATCGCGATAAAATGTATGCATTCAAACATGTTTATTTGTCAAATGTAAAAACTTTTGTCAATAGAATGTAAGGGTTGAGGCGCGGGATCTCTAGAGCAGAGCATGTGCGTTGTGAGAATGCGGTATTAACTAGTTTGGAAGAGAAGGGACTCGGAGAACTTCTGGCACCTCGCCTCGCTTTAGCTAGGGACGCCGCTGCCCTCACGTCGCCTGTGGGCAGCTACCGACGATAAAACTAGCAGCAGTCAAACATCTACAACCACTAAATATATATATATATATATACACTAGCTTTTACCCACGGCTTCGCTCGCGTGGCTATAGTAACAAACTTATAGGGAGAAATAACGGTATTTCTTAGTAGACAGACACTGATCATAAACACAGAAAAGAGCACTAACGATGTCATTTTTTGGTGCTATAATCCCTCTTTTACATAGCCACTGGTCGTCATTTATATTTCTTTGCA
Source organism: Clitarchus hookeri (assembly GCA_002778355.1). NCBI lineage: Eukaryota > Metazoa > Arthropoda > Insecta > Phasmatodea > Phasmatidae > Clitarchus > Clitarchus hookeri. The sequence continues at coordinate 185,798 of NQII01005142.1, read as the reverse complement.
GATCTGGGTAAACGCTAGCAATCAGTTCCGTATCACTCTGCACCATATTACTAAAATCCCCCTTTAGTGACACACAGCCCTCGGCATCTGTTTCTAACCACCCATCTCCAATTTTTAATAGTGTATCAGCATAATGTTCTGTATTAACGTCATTGTAGAGGTGCACTCTCATATTTGTCGTCAAGCTGAATTTCTTGACATTTGCCTATAAGCTTGACGACTTGAGACAGGCTTTGATTTCATCTGCAGGTGTGCCCCTCTGAACCACTGGTAGAGTTTGGTGGCAGTCACCAGCCAGTAATACAACCATTCCTCCCATAATGTCTGTATTGTTTCGTATATCCTGTACAGTTCGGTTTAGGGCCTCGATCGCTTTTTCGTGTGACATTGTGATTTCGTCCCACACTAACAACTTACATTGACGCAGCATTGTACCCCGAGTGCTATTTTTACTAATTTTTTTTCCCTGAGGGAATGAGATATTTTTTCGGGATAAAAAGTAGCCTATGTCATTTCCCGGCCCTCCAACTATCTCTGTGCAAAAATCACGTCGATCCGTTGCTCCGTTACGACGTGAAAGAAGGACAAACCAACAAACAAACACACTTTCGCATTTATAATATTAGTTAGGATATATACTTCAAGCGAAGGGCTACTTTGCAATAAGTTGAGGTGACTTTTTGACGCAAAAAAATCACATATAAATGTCCCCCTATTTCAGTGTGATGTTTAAGATATTAAGTGGTGCCAATTCAGCCACTGATCATTACAAATATTCTCTTTTAAATTGAAGGGAAAGTAAATAACTGTGTAAAAAATACTTTCGCAAAGTCACCTCCATGTCCAAAGTCACCCTCGCTTACGGTGTATATACATATAACCGTCTCTCAACGTTGACATCTACTTGCCTCTTAGTTATTGCGCAGAAGTGTCTGTTCGAGTTACGTTGTATTCGCAGATATTGTGTGCTCCACTCCCTGGAGCTATCTTGCGCATTCGAGTGCAGTGGATAGGACACAAGGGCGACAAAGGCGCGTGCATTAAATGACTCGTCGCCTCTGTGAGTGGGCAAGGCACTGCACTGGAGTGAAGCTTGCAACAATGTGACTTCGAGTGACTACTCAAGTGATTATTTATGCCTAAAAAACCATCTTTGAAACATGGAATTTTAATCTTTCCCAGTGGCGAAAAAATGAAAACACACGAAATAGCAATATATAAATTCAAGCGCGTGTGCTAATTAATGTATAAAATGTATTAAAACGTCATTAGTGGGCTAAAAATGCATTTGAAAAGAAAGATAGGTTTTGAATGAAGCTACATGTCCCTTGCCTTAGCCGTGCACGCTGTTTGGCATCCTGCACAGAAGGGTGTCGTAAACGAGGCTAATAAGAGAACACAGCTGCATCCTCCCGCCCCTGTGTCCACCATCGCGGTGTTTTTCACAGGAACCGAACGTAGCCAGCAATGTACACAGCAGAGTCTCGGCCGCATTACCCGAAGAGAGGACTCTTTCTTGAACTCTCCTTCTCTCTCTCCCCCTCTCTCTCGATTTCGAACGCTGATACCTCGTTTTTGTAAACGAACAAAGCATGCGACGAAGACAAGTGAAAGATTTTAATGGGGAACTAAAATAACAGTTACAAACTACAGTACTGTGTTAATTTTTTCGGATTTGAAACGCATTTTCGAAGGGGAAAATACTGTAATTTTTCGCCAAATGTTTTTAGTGAGTGAGTGAAGAGATTTGGGCGGCTCTTAACAGCGAGGTCTTGAGAGCCGATGAGGGTAATTGAGATGGGTACGGAGCAGTGCCGGAACGAAGGGGCAGGGGCAGACTATCCCAACACTTTTGTGCACGGCAGACTAATGAAGGCCCAATCGCCTGTATCGACTTTCCAGGCTGACGAGTCGAGCTTTGTACCATCGTCCAACGAAACCTAAACGGAATATCCTGAAGCTGTAACCTAACCTTGTTTTAGCATAATAACAGTAACTATGATGTAATGCACTAAACATTTCCAAGTACGATTACTACGTATGAGAGTTACTTATGGCAGCTGGACATCTACTGTGTTCCACCATCAACACTTCATGGTGGAAGTAGTGGTGCTGGCGGTTCATCAAACTCATCATGTTTTGACTGTCATCGTCATCATCATTGCCATTGTCGCTGGATCTACCATTCACCACAGTTATGAGAGGCTCCACACGAGAACTGACATCCACTGCAAGTCTCTCTCTCTCTCTCTCTCTCTCTCTCAGAATCTTCCCTCGTGAGATTCTCTATATGAGCTACGCACTGACGTGCCACAAGTCGTGGGGCAGGGTGTAGGGCCGTGAAGGCCCTCATCTAGCCCGGAGAAGTGCAGCAACTCGTTGTGGCATCGAGTCAACAAGTGGACGTAACACCTGTGGAGAGATGTTGACCCACGCCGTCTGGATAGCCACCCACGTCTCCCTGCTGTCTGCAGTCGCAAGACAGTGGGTGCGGATGGGCCTTCTCACCATGTCCTACGGATGCTCGATGGGGTTCACGTCAGGCGAACGAGGTGGCCACAGCAGTCGCTGACACATATGCAGAGAATGATCCTAGAACCAATTCTGGAGAACTTGGGTCGATCACACGGTGCATTGTCGTGCTGGAACAGTCTATTTTCGAATTTTGCCGATTCCTCGCTACTTGATAAGTCATCGCCGTAACCTCGGCGCCCGCTTGTTAAGGCCAGTTTACGTAAGAGACGTCCACACACAATCACGTGTTGTCCATAGCAAATATACTCGACTTACGTTCAACAAATCACACACGACTATAAGTTAAATTGATTATATTTTGGTAGTGATTTTTTTATGCAAATGACGCAGTTGAGAACTATTTGTTTGGATGCGGAAAGGAAAACTTAAATTAATGATTTCTTTAGAAATAAAATACAAATAAATGCAATGAAAGCTGAAGGCCTTGCGTACAAGACAAGAAATAAAATACGTGTCGCCATTTCGTACACGTCTACGTGTCGATGATGATCCTACACAACACGTACGTNAAGACAAGAAATAAAATACGTGTCGCCATTTCGTACACGTCTACGTGTCGATGATGATCCTACACAACACGTACGTGATGACAATGGACTGTTTCGTGAGGATACCTTCTTTCATTTCAATACGTTCCATCGACCGGGGAGGCTTCGTCTGCCATGAGGCGACTTTGTCCCATCACTTGACATTCAAGTGGCGCTATCTCCCGTGCGGTGTAAAGAAACAAGCTCACGATCGTGGAGTCCACTAGGTAGATTTGCTAGCTTGACGAAAAATCATGGGCAGATCGCTCTTTATTTATCTAGTAGAATGATTTTTGCAAAGGAAACAACTGGTCTATCTAAACGATTATTCAAGCTATATCATACCTCGAGACAAAGTGACCCCATGTCAAGGCAAGATTGTCCCACTTTTTAAAAATAAATTTTGAAGGTTAGAAAATGTTTATAATTTTGAAATAGAATTTTAAATTGTTCGTTGGAATCTCATCTATTCAATAAAAGACATTGGATGAATAATAGGTTATAGCTAGGGGCAGGGATATTTCGCGAAAAGATCCTGAGACAAGATACAGTTCAAAGCACTGTAGGGTCGTCCAACTTCTTTGATTGGCTAAAAAATGTTCTGGCCCGTGTTAACNTCTTCGATTGGCTAAAGAAATGTTCTGACCCGTGTTAACTGTTAGCGCACGAATCACGAATGTTCAGTGTCGGAGTTACTTAGTCCTGAGTGGCTTGGTCAAAGACGGACACGGCACCAGNGCGTGACTTGGTCAAAGACGGACACGGCACCAGCAGCCAATGGAGGTATAACAACAGCTGAGGTGTGTTTATAGTATTGAAGTCTACTGTGTGCTCCGATTTTTACGCGAAAAGTCACTGGCCTTAGTTATAACTGTTGGTCTGTTTACGCAGTTTTTAAGACAAAATGAAATAAAGATGAGCCTAAGTCGCTGCGGTTGACGGTAGACGTTCGTTACGCACACGTCTGTCATCGCGAACCTAGCTGTACGCCCTAGCGACGTCCCCAGCACGGGTCGCCGACGTGAAGGCATGCGGAAGAATACGCGAGTAACGTAGCTACTTTCACGGCTGTCGGAAGCGAAGAGCACAAAAGAAAAGCCATCGCCTCTCGTGCGCAGACTAGCGCCGTTGTTGTACGAAGCCAGGCGCCAATTGCAATCTGCGACAAAAGGTAAGAAATGAGGCGTTTCAAAGAGTTCTGCCCCCCCCCCCC
>NQII01005142.1:167674-180436 GCA_002778355.1 Clitarchus hookeri | reverse complement strand
TCCGAAGGCTGATGAAGCATGGCGAGTTACGACGGTCGGCACAGCAGGCTTCTCGTGACGTCATCTCGGCCGACGTCACATGGAGTCGGACACCTGCCGCCGCCCTGCATTGCCCTCATAACGCAACGTGGCCTCATCCCCTGGCTGGTAGAGGGCATTCCTGCTTACCGGGGTTTGGGCAATGCGAGTTCCAATTGCGGCAACCTGGCTGTCATGATTAGAGCTCGTGTGTGATGGCGTGTTCAGGCAGGCCGTCGAATTAAGGCATGTTCACGCTATCATAACAACATTTATTTCTATCGTGTTATTAGTCGTGGAGTTGTGGTGTCTGGATGGCTCAGTCTGCAAAAGTTACATCGCCGTATCTGTCCTCATGCCTCGTGTTTCGGTCTGAATTTAAATTATTATCAACCTTAAATGACGCAGTGACTGGTTCACAGATATATGAACGGTTTTCACCAGAAACGTTTTTGATAAACAATTCCTCTCCAGTAATGATGCTTATGTTAGCGCCTGCATAGACAGTCTCCGAGGTGTAGCGGGTAAATTCATATGTAATTACTAATTATACAGTTTAAGCAAACTTTGCGAAACTTTGCGTAGTATTTTTTTCCTCTGCTTCTTTACATGTTCGACTATGTACTGAAAGTGTGTTATGCATCCTCGGACATCCACTCTTGCCTGGCACTTTACGAGCCTGCTTACTTTACTTACATAACGGACCGGTTTTGCATTGAAAACGACGTAATATTTTCCTGTTGTCTCGAACAAGCAACTGTGGTCTCGGTATTTTATGATAAATAAATGAAGCATCGATAATATAGAACAGTCAGGGGGTGTAGAAGCCAGATACTTACAGGATAGAGACTAGCAGCACAAGGACACTGTGTACAGCACTGGCCACGCATGAACTTCCTGTGCAGCAAGTTCTCTACACGATCCTGGACACGCGTAGTGAAGGAACTTCTACCATTACTGTCTCATTATTCTGCCACAAAACCATAGTGTCGCTGCTTACTGCTTAGAGTTTCGTTTGCACGCTGCAAGTCAATCCAGCTTCTAGCGTATAAAGGCGACTAGGCCTTGCATCCGCGTACCGCTGTCGATTGATGTGAGTAAGGAGTTGCGCCAGAATGAAAGGGCGGGGGAAACGGGAGATCCCCGAGAAAACCCCCCGACCAGCGGCATCATCCCGGCACGATTCTCACGTACGAATATCCGGGAGCAAACCCGGTTCGCCTAGGTTCACCTAGGTTCGCCTAGATGGGAGACGAGTAGTCTAACCACTACACCATCGCGACCCCACGTGCAAAATAGCAGTAAAAGTAAGATTCGCTGTTAGACAAAATACTAATGTTGANCACTACACCATCGCGACCCCACGTGCAAAATAGCAGTAAAAGTAAGATTCGCTGTTAGACAAAATACTAATGTTGAATGTGAACACAGAGAACTGTCGTTTGTAGTAGACGTCATTTGTGGAAATTTTGGTNTAGACAAAATACTAATGTTGAATGTGAACACAGAGAACTGTCGTTTGTAGTAGACGTCATTTGTGGAAATTTTGGTCGTACAGAGATTTTTTTTTTTGGGAATCCATAACAATACCTGCGTAATCTCTATATTTTCTACTCCTGATTTTTTAATTCCTCTTACCCCTGCCTGCCTCCGACATCTTGCGTTCTTTCAGTTTACCGATATATTGTCTACCGTTGGTATGCCTTTGCTATCAGTGTTTTAGCTATGAAAGTCCTGTGGTAGATTCTACACATACAGAGCATTGTATTGCCTACTTTAACTCATTTTTCACTAAATAGTGACATCCATCATTTTTTCAGTGGACTCTTCAGGTATTCACAACACGCATATTTACCCCTGTTTTTGGTTTATATTAATTACAAATGAAACGTTGTAATTTATACATCAAATACGAGTATGAGTTTAATTTAACCAAAGATCAGAAACGTCTGTGTTAACAGACGTATAAAACGCTTATAAGTGACATGTTTGAGAAGAAGACATGCATGCCATACATAAGTTGATTTTTTTCAAAGGTTTGATTCAAAAAGTTTGAAGTTACTGCAAATAAATCCTCAAGGAAAACTGCGGAGGTACACCTAGGATATTGATGTCCTTGCGTGGAACTCTTTTCGCAAAGGCAGGTGTCCTTCTCAAATTATAACACACTATTATGTGCTAAAATGTACGTCAACGGGATATTAAGGTGGGGAAATAATTTGTCAGCTTTTTGAGATAAGCGATGTTTTACTGCCGTATCTTTTATCGCATATGTAGCCATTCTTACATAGTAATGACTTATTTATTCGTGTGGATTCTAAACGAAAATATTAGTTATTTGTTACTGGTAACTACAATCTTGGATTATTTTTCAAATTATCGTGATCAAACTTTGTGGCCGGACATTAAAAGTCTTAGCTTGACGTGACTTAACAGGATTTTTTTAATTTCCTACGGTTTCCAACATGTCAATATTTCTCACGTGGGACAGAAATGTTTAATGAGGGATCATTTTATTACGGTTTCAGATGTGAAACAAATCACCTGAGGAAAATAATTTGGATTTCGGTAAAATCTTTTGAGATATTAACTGTGCCCTGGCGAGCTTGGTTTTCAAATATTGAATCTGTAAATTAAGTTATGGAGGAATATACGTAAATACAATATGGCGGGAATAACCTGCCCCCCCCCTCAAGGTTATCCCTCTAGTTACGTGCTCTATGCGGGAAGGGCCAATCGTTAGGCCCTAAAACTTAAATAAGATTTAGTGTTACGCCGATAGCAGTCTTAGGTTGTGTGTCTTATTAACTTTCTTTACTGGAACTACCTCAATCATACTCGCCATAGAAGTCCCACCTGTATGTAAAAGAAAGCGTAAACTACGGAAAATGCTTCTAACAGGATGAGCTGCAAATCTNCATAGAAGTCCCACCTGTATGTAAAAGAAAGCGTAAACTACGGAAAATGCTTCTAACAGGATGAGCTGCAAATCTAGGAATGTCCAGTTGTCTAGTGCTACAAGATGAAAATGCACGTCCACCCAGCCTATACGTAAAAGGGACGTATTTTTCCTTGACCCGTGAAGCCAAAAAGTATTGGTTTAATTATAATTGGTAAGTTTTCCATATTAATATTGTTGAAGTAACTAACTATTGCGTGTAGCTGAACGGAAATGCCTAACTGCATTTGCTGGTACTTCAATGTTTAAGCACGCCACCAGCTGTACTGCCTTGTACAGCGGGTTGCCTCAACAAAATTCAACAGGCGTCCGTTCATTTACAAGAAAACGCGGAACATTTCCACATGCTGTTCGCGCTAAGGCGAGCATTTGGCCGTGCATAAAAGATCCTTCCTTTCAGCTTATTTGTATACTTTATAAAATGGTTATNGCATTTGGCCGTGCATAAAAGATCCTTCCTTTCAGCTTATTTGTATACTTTATAAAATGGTTATTATGGAAATGGTGAAATGACTAATAAATACCAAGTATAAATTTTACAGCTCTCAAAAGTTATCTTCTGAGGTCTGCAGACAGGCGCCCAAATGCAGGACTGTTCATTAACGAATTTTGTTATTATTTTTCGCTTCTAAATTTTCTTCACATTTGTCGCCTAATTGTTATAAATCCAACCACACATAAGCTATTTTGCCAACAGAAATCTGGTAATTGAATAAATCTTTAGGCGTGAACACTTCGTAAAGAGTACATTATTAACATACAACGTCAGTAGTATTTTGTGGACAGTCACACTTCGCCGTACAAAGAATCCGTCATTTTAAAAACCGACGTAGGGATGCGTGTTGCTGAAATAAACGATAAACGGAATATGTTTGAACGTGAATTTACACATACTTGCCCACCTTGCGAGAAACTGGGGACTTCTTAAACAAAAGGAAAAAAATGTAGTGGAGATGTCAATAGGCCTAAATACGAAACACGTGAGCCACCTTAGTCTATAAGAAAATTGCAAGTTATTCAGGCGCCGTTTTATTCAAGTAATTTAACGGTAGGTATAAAATGGCGTGTGGGGAGTGCACCCAGGGCAAGGCAACACCCTCTGAGTGACGGTCTTTCCAGCTGGGACCTTTTAAGTGACCATCATCCCCGAGCATGACAGAAGTGAGACCCTAGAATGGGGGAGTACCCCGAGAAAGCCCGCCGGCAAGCGGCATCGTCCAGCACGATTCCCACATGCGAGGATCCGGGAGTGATTCTTTTGTCAATTCGTGGGCGGGCTGCGACGGCGCGGGCGCCCCCTTAATAATCAGTCTTGGCACATTGACCCCGGGGTGAGGGGCGGCGTAATGATAGCAGAGCCGGCTCCGGGGGTGTCGAGCCCCCACCGTCGTGGGGAGGACTGTCTCTGCCACTGTGCGTCCGCGGAGATGCCTGACGGCCGAACTAACTGCCTCTCACTGCCTTCACACGCTGGTCCATGTAGGAATCAACCCTCCAGAGAAGTCACCGATTGATTTTATATTCTGTTTACTGATACATGTACCCTTTACATAATGAAATAACACAAAAGTGAACAGTACAACAAGACTGCATACATTCCAGCGCGTTTGCGCTCTGCTGTATAAATGGCAGACAGGGGATCATCAAAGTAACCGAAAGAAACTGGAACAAAAATTAATACATATTGAAGCGGGGGGAAAACTACCCAAAACCCCAAAAAGTACGGAGAAGTCACCGCCTTTACCTTCGCATATGTGAACTGACACACTCACTGGCCCGCTCCCAGTCAAGTTGGCAACCACGGAGGGAAATTAGTTCCTTTTCTTAACGTTGAATAAAAATCATTATGTAAACGTTTGTGAATAATGAAATGCACATAAGTGTAAGAATTAACAAATTTGTATGACATTTAATTTTACAATAATTCCACAGTTTCACTTAACCGACGCACGAATAGAATAATCTGGCCCATGTTAATTTGACACATGGTGGAAGAATACACAGAGAGCATAAAAGCAGATCTTAATCAGTGCTTTCGGAAGTGCTCAGTTTACCGCGAACAGGCTATAGTCGAGATCACGTGCTAACATTTACAGCGAAAATAATCCTGAGGGGGGCGGGACACAGCCGTGGGTTTTACGTGGATACGTCCGCGATTATTTTGCATATGGGAATGAAATGTAGGTAATTATATTGACACTTGTGTTATGACTTAAATCGACAGACCTAGACGAAATCTTTCGCTGGCATCAGAACCTAGCGCGCTAGTCCATCTGAGTCATAAGATACACCGCCCGGAAATGTTCGCACTCGCCCGAGATCGCCGTCAGTCGCCGCGGGCCCCCACCGAAGTCTCGCGTATGCTCGATGTCAATTTCAAAATCGTGCTCGCATCTTATTATTATACCCGATAGAAAGAGATCACATTATTATACTTTGTTTTATTGTGGTCAANTAGAGCATGTGGGGTAAATAAATAAAGGGATCTGTAGGTTACTATGTGGCTATATAATTAAACATATGGATGTTACATAAATTACTTTAAAGTCGAAGGAGCATTATAAGTTAACTACACCCACTACCTAACCGAGAGCCACGTTAGTATATTGTAATTGTCCCACCATGAGAAGTGTCCGAAGGCTGATGAAGCATGGCGAGTTACGACGGTCGGCACAGCAGGCTTCTCGTGACGTCATCTCGGCCGACGTCACATGGAGTCGGACACCTGCCGCCGCCCTGCATTGCCCTCATAACGCAACGTGGCCTCATCCCCTGGCTGGTAGAGGGCATTCCTGCTTACCGGGGTTTGGGCAATGCGAGTTCCAATTGCGGCAATCTGGCTGTCATGATTACAGCTCGTGTGTGATGGCGTGTTCAGGCAGGCCGTCGAATTAAGGCATGTTCACGCTATCATAACAGCATTTATTTCTATCGTGTTATTAGTCGTGGAGTTGTGGTGTCTGGATGGCTCAGTCTGCAAAAGTTACATCGCCGTATCTGTCCTCACGCCTCGTGTTTCGATCTGAATTTAAATTATTATCAACCTTAAATGACGCAGTGACTGGTTCACAGATATATGAACGGTTTTCACCAGAAACGTTTTTGATAAACAATTCCTCTCCAGTAATGATGCTTATGTTAGCGCCTGCATAGACAGTCTCCGAGGTGTAGCGGGTAAATTCATATGTAATTATACAGTTTAAGCAAACTTTGCAAAACTTTGCGTAGTATTTTTTTCCTCTGCTTCTTTACATGTTCGACTATGTACTGAAAGTGTGTTATGTATCCTCGGACATCCACTCTTGCCTGGCACTTTACGAGCCTGCTTACTTTACTTACATAACGGACCGGTTTTGCATNAATTACTTTAAAGTCGAAGGAGCATTATAAGTTAACTACACCCACTACCTAACCGAGAGCCACGTTAGTATATTGTTATTGTCCCACCATGAGAAGTATCCGAAGGCTGATGAAGCATGGCGAGTTACGACGGTCGGCACAGCAGGCTTCTCGTGACGTCATCTCGGCTGACGTCACATGGAGTCGGACACCTGCCGCCGCCCTGTATTGCCCTCATAACGCAACGTGGCCTCATCCCCTGGCTGGTAGAGGGCATTCCTGCTTACCGGGGTTTGGGCAATGCGAGTTCCAATTGCGGCAACCTGGCTGTCATGATTAGAGCTCGTGTGTGATGGCGTGTTCAGGCAGGCCGTCGAATTAAGGCATGTTCACGCTATCATAACAACATTTATTTCTATCGTGTTATTAGTCGTGGAGTTGTGGTGTCTGGATGGCTCAGTCTGCAAAAGTTACATCGCCGTATCTGTCCTCATGCCTCGTGTTTCGGTCTGAATTTAAATTATTATCAACCTTAAATGACGCAGTGACTGGTTCACAGATATATGAACGGTTTTCACCAGAAACGTTTTTGATAAACAATTCCTCTCCAGTAATGATGCTTATGTTAGCGCCTGCATAGACAGTCTCCGAGGTGTAGCGGGTAAATTCATATGTAATTACTAATTATACAGTTTAAGCAAACTTTGCGAAACTTTGCGTAGTATTTTTTTCCTCTGCTTCTTTACATGTTCGACTATGTACTGAAAGTGTGTTATGCATCCTCGGACATCCACTCTTGCCTGGCACTTTACGAGCCTGCTTACTTTACTTACATAACGGACCGGTTTTGCATTGAAAACGACGTAATATTTTCCTGTTGTCTCGAACAAGCAACTGTGGTCTCGGTATTTTATGATAAATAAATGAAGCATCGATAATATAGAACAGTCAGGAGGTGTAGAAGCCAGATACTTACAGGATAGAGACTAGCAGCACAAGGACACTGTGTACAGCACTGGCCACGCATGAACTTCCTGTGCAGCAAGTTCTCTACACGATCCTGGACACGCGTAGTGAAGGAACTTCTACCATTACTGTCTCATTATTCTGCCACAAAACCATAGTGTCGCTGCTTACTGCTTAGAGTTTCGTTTGCACGCTGCAAGTCAATCCAGCTTCTAGCGTATAAAGGCGACTAGGCCTTGCATCCGCGTACCGCTGTCGATTGATGTGAGTAAGGAGTTGCGCCAGAATGAAAGGGCGGGGGAAACGGNGAGTAAGGAGCGGCGCCAGAATGAAAGGGCGGGGGAAACGGGAGATCCCCGAGAAAACCCCCCGACCAGCGGCATTATCCCGGCACGATTCTCACGTACGAATATCCGGGAGCAAACCCGGTTCGCCTAGGTTCACCTAGGTTCGCCTAGATGGGATACGAGTAGTCTAACTACTACACCATCGCGACCCCACGTGCAAAATAGCAGTAAAAGTAAGATTCGCTGTTAGACAAAATACTAATGTTGAATGTGAACACAGAGAACTGTCGTTTGTAGTAGACGTCATTTGTGGAAATTTTGGTAATACTGAGATTTTTTTTTTGGGAATCCATAACAATACCTGCGTAATCTCTATATTTTCTAATCCTGATTTTTTCATTCCTCTTACCCCTGCCTGCCTCCGACATCTTGCGTTCTTTCAGTTTACCGATATATTGTCTACCGTTGGTATGCCTTTACTATCAGTGTTTTAGCTATGAAAGTCCTGTGGTAAATTCTACACATACAGAGCATTGTATTGCCTACTTTAACTCATTTTTCACTAAATAGTGACATCCATCATTTTTTCAGTGGACTCTTCAGGTATTCACAACACGCATATTTACCCCTGTTTTTGGTTTATATTAATTACAAATGAAACGTAATTTATACATCAAATACGAGTATGAGTTTAATTTAACCAAAGATCAGAAACGTCTATGTTAACAGAGGTATAAAACGCTTATAAGTGACATGTTTGAGAAGAAGACATGCATGCCATACATAAGTTGATTTTTTTCAAAGGTTTGATTCAAAAAGTTTGAAGTTACTGCAAATAAATCCTCAAGGAAAACTGCGGAGGTACACCTAGGATATTGATGTCCTTGCGTGGAACTCTTTTCGCAAAGGCAGGTGTCCTTCTCAAATTATAACACACTATTATGTGCTAAACTGTACTTCAACGGGATATTAAGGTGGGGAAATAATTTGTCAGCTTTTTGAGATAAGCGATGTTTTACTGCCGTATCTTTTATCGCATATGTAGCCATTCTTACATAGTAATGACTTATTTATTCGTGTGGATTCTAAACGAAAATATTAGTTATTTGTTACTGGTAACTACAATCTTGGATTATTTTTCAAATTTATCGTGATCAAACTTCGTGGCCGGACATTAAAAGTCTTAGCTTGACGTGACTTAACCGGATTTTTTGAATTTCCTACGGTTTCCAACATGTCAGTATTTCTCATGTGGGACAGAAATGTTTTAATGAGGGATCATTTTATTACGGTTTCAGATGTGAAACTAATCACCTGAGGAAAATAATTTGGATTTCGGTAAAAACTTTTGAGATATTAACTGTGCCCTGGCGAGCTTGGTTTTCAAATATTGAATCTGTAAATTAAGTTATGGAAGAATATACGTAAATACAATATGGCGGGAATAACCTGCCCCCCCCCTCAAGGTTATCCCTCTAGTTACGTGCTCTATGCGGGAAGGGCCAATCGTTAGGCCCTAAAACTTAAATAAGATTTAGTGTTACGCCGATAGCAGTCTTAGGTTGTGTGTCTTATTAACTTTCTTTACTGGAACTACCTCAATCATACTCGCCATAGAAGTCCCACCTGTATGTAAAAGAAAGCGTAAACTACGGAAAATGCTTCTAACAGGATGAGCTGCAAATCTAGGAATGTCCAGTTGTCTAGTGCTACAAGATGAAAATGCACGTCCACCCGGCCTATAAGTAAAAGGGACGTATTTTTCCTTCACCCGTGAAGCCAAAAAGTATTGGTTGAGTTATAATTGGTAAGTTTTCCATATTAATATTGTTGAAGTAACTAGCTATTGCGTGTAGCTGAACGGAAATGCCAAACTGCATTTGCTGGTACCTCAATGTTTAAGCACGCCACCAGCTGTACTGCCTTGTACAGCGGGTTGCCTCAACAAAATACAACAGGCGTCCGTTCATTTCCAAGAAAACGCGGAACATTTCCACAGGCTGTCCACGCTAAGGCGAGCATTTGGCCGTGCATAAAAGATCCTTCCTTTCAGCTTATTTGTATACTTTATAAAATGGTTATTATGGAAATGGTAAAATGACTAATAAATGCCAAGTATAAATTGNTAAAATGACTAATAAATGCCAAGTATAAATTGTACAGCTCTCAAAAGTTATCTTCTGAGGTCTGCAGACAGGCGTTCAAATGCAGGACTGTTCATTCACGAATTTTGTTATTATTTTTCGCTTCTAAATCTTCTTCACATTTTTTGCCTAATTGTTATAAATCCAACCACACATAAGCTATTTTGCCAACAGAAATCTGATAATTGAATAAATCTTTAGGCGTGAACACTCTGTGTAGAGTACATTACTAACATATAACGCCAGTAGCATTTTGTGGACAATCATACGTCGCCATACGAAGAATCCGTCATTTTAAAAAACCGACGTAGGGATGCGTGGCTGCTGAAATAAACGATTAACGAAATACGTCTGAACGTGAATTTACACATACTTGCCCACCTTGCGAGAAACTGGGGACTTCTTAAACAAAAGGGAAAAAATGTAGTGGAGATGTCAATAGGCCTAAATACGAAACACGTGAACCCCTTTAGTCTATAAGAAAATTGTAAGTTATTCAGGCACCGTTTTATTTAAGTAATTTAAAGCTAGGTTATAAAATTGGCTCGTGGGGAGTGCACCCAGGGCAAGGCAACACCCTCCGAGTGACGGTCTTTCTAGCTGGGACCCGTAGGTGGCCGTCATCCCCGAGCATGACAGAAGTGAAACCCTAGAATGGAGCGGCGCTGGAATGCAAGGGCGAGGGAAGCGGGAGTACCCCGAGAAAGCCCGCCGGCAAGCGGCATCGTCCAGCACGATTCCCACATGCGAGGATCCGGGAGTGAACCCGCCGGGGATCGAACCCGGATCGCCGTGGTGGGAGGCGAGCGCCCTGGCCACTGCGCCACCGTTGCCCCAACAGTAGGTAATTATTGATTTGTATGCGCTGAGACTGCTGGTGCCTAGACGTAATAGTAAAGGAACTGGGTATAGATGTACCCCCTTCCAGCTCACACGTGTGGTTCCTACGTCTTTCCTTAACAAGCACGTTATAATTTCATAAAATTCGCTCGATGTGTCTACAATCACTCATCACAACATTATACTCTTTCCACCTTCGCTCAGGAAGAAGCGGTATTAATATCGCGTACGGTCCGGTCCATTCACGGTTACTTCATACTTCTCTGAAGCCCTGCCAAAGTTCTACTTCCAGGATATTCCTCCGCCTCGTGCACACAAAGCTTAACCAAGCCTGGAAAATCACACCAATAGAACAGCGCGCAGCATTCGTGCTGCGCGCTGTTACAGAATAACTATTTCGTACTAGGCATTACCAACACCTCTATTTTCTCATTGCTTTTATTCATATTATTTTTTTAATGTAACGTTATAATTTATAGACAACATACAAATAAAATTTCAATTTAACAGAAAATAAGGTACTTATATGAACACCAGTATAAAAAGCTTGAGAAAAATTGCATATTTAGGAAACATCAAATACGTCATAAATGGTGTGATTTTTCAAAAGTTCGATTTTAAAATGTGGGAAGAAACCGCAGATAGACTAAACACACAGTGTGCTTATCAAACTAGAGCAAAAACCGTAATTGCGGTAGGCGTACCATAAATATGACGGTGCACTATAACTACGGCACGCACACCTCTGACATGTTACGTTGCCAACTGTCTAGGTTTTGAGGGCATCGCGTCTTTCTTTTGTTTCCCATGGCGGACGGGAAGGTGTGATCTTCTGTGAGTGGGGGGGGGAAGGAAGGGAGGTTTATGATATCCGACTGCGATTGTCGCTCACCTCCGTCTGGCCGGAAGCCGGCCGCCATCTTGCCGCCGGTCACGTGACTAAGGGCATAGAGGAGGGGAGATGGGAGGGCGTAGCGAGGTAACAAAGGAAGGCAGGCCGGCCGCTCCCACATGACCACGTGCGTGCGTGCGTGCGTGCAGTGCGTGCTCATGAGCCAGCAGTTCGCGCCGAGCAACAAGTGAACACGTCTCGCACACACANGAGGTTTATGATATCCGATTGCGATTGTCGCTCACCTCCGTCTGGCCGGAAGCCGGCCGCCATCTTGCCGCCGGTCACGTGACTAGGGACATAGAGGAGGGGGTGATGGGAGGGCGTAGCGAGGTAACAAAGGAAGGCAGGCCGGCCGCTCCCACATGACCACGTGCGTGCGTGCAGTGCGTGCTCATGAGCCAGCAGTTCGCGCCGAGCAACAAGTGAACACGTCTCGCACACACACGCGCGTGCGTGCCTGCGCTGGGGCGTCCAGAGGAATGTCCTAGGTGTCCAGGGACACTCACTCCTTCACGCGACACCACGCACTATAGGGTACGCCGAGGAGATGCGACCGACAGTAGCACTGTTTAGTCGTGATTCACGTTATTTCTGTCAAACATTTTGACTGGGTGATTTCATTTAAAGGCTGTTTGCGGTAAGGCGAGCACTTTNTATTCACGTTATTTCTGTCAAACATTTTGACTGGGTGATTTCATTTAAAGGCTGTTTGCGGTAAGGCGAGCACTTTTGAAATCAACCTTTGAAAAATATCACTGCTCCAACCTGTACACGGGCACACGACGGGTAACGACGGAGGGTTAGTACTTCCATGTCTTAACGTTGAATTAAAAGTGTATACGTTAACGTGTGTGAGTACTAAGATATGTTCTCTTGTTTTTTGTCTGTTTTAATGCAAAAAGTATAATAATTAGCAAATTTGTATAATACGTACTTTTGTAGTAATTTCAGTTTTCCTTTGCCGACGCGCGAATAAAGTGATGACGCCATGGCAACGTTAATTTCACGAATGATGGAAGAATATGCCATGTGAATACAAGTAGATCTTAAACAGGGCTTCAAGAGGTGTTCAGTTAACCGTAAAATACCTTTATACATATATTAATTTTCAGAGTGAATGTTAATTAGAGACACACGGGCGCGACTGCAAATACTACAACACTTAAACTGTATATTACATAATTAAGGCCTTCGTAATTTTACTGTAACTCTTTTTATTTAAAAAAAAAAAGACTGCTTGCAATGCATGACTACGCTAGGAGAACAGAGATACAAGGATGAAAGCAATGAAAATGTGCCTATTGGGGGGGGGGG
>NQII01005142.1:141842-161726 GCA_002778355.1 Clitarchus hookeri | reverse complement strand
CGTCAACACCCCCAGCGGGGAGCTCGTTAGACACTGGCAGGTGTCTAAGGTACGACGCCCCTGCTCGCACTCTTCTTCTGTAGTGTACTCTCTTCGCAGTATCTTCACAGTTATTGAGTGAGTGAGTGAGTGAAGAGATTTCGGCGGCTTTTAACCCCTGCAGTCAAAAATAATATAACATTTTTTGGCGTTGCAACAAAAAAATAATTTGTTCGGAATTGTATTGATATCCATACGAGACTTTGTATGGATATCAGTTTTGATCTAATAAAAGCATCCATTCAATTTCTGGTCAAGACTCTGTTTGCATGTATTAGCTCTAGAATTACCGCCGTTATCCAAGTCTTGTGGTACGATATAAGGAACCATAACTGATTTAATGAGCCAATCGTGGTTTCACCTTAATTTGGCTTGCACTGAGACATGCATGGCTTAATCTTTGAGACAAGTATATGACTACTGGCAGGATCAACCAGGAACAATAGAGATCTATGTGTCGTTTATGTTACTGGCCGCAGTAGTTTATGAGGCTACGGAACATAGTCTCAGCAGCGAATGATGTCTCCCACACGTAGGGAAGCTTTCTCATTGGACGGTATGTCCTGCTGTGTACAGTCCACACCATTCGACCCACTTCATGTGCATCGTCCCAGATAGAGAACAATGCCGCTTAAAGGGTTAACATCGAGGTATTGAGAGCCGATGAGGGTGAAGCGAGGCGAGTATGCAGCAGCGCCGGAATGCAAGAGCGGGGAAAAAAGGCAGATCCCCGAGAAAACCCGCTGACCAGCGTCATCGTCCAGCACGATTCTCACATGTGAAAATCCGGGGGTAAAACCGCCGGGAATCAAACCCGGTTCGCCTAGGTGGGAGGCGAGTAGTCTGACCACTACATCACCGTGGCCCCCAAACCTTTAAAAAAATCACCCCATATACGGCGTGTTTGTTGTTTCCTGAAAATGTGATGTATCGCAAGCGTTTCATACTTCTGTTAAAATAACAGTATATTTTATTTTGTTTAGTTGTACTTTTACTTATATGTTATCTATAAATTATAATATTTATACATTAATGTGAATTAAAATGGGAGACAATAAGTGTGTTGGTAATGCCTAGTAAGAAATAATTCTTATAGATAGGGCCAGTGACTTTTCGCGTAAAAATCGGAGCACACAGTAGACTTCAATACTATATACACACCTCAGCTGTTGTTATACCTCCGTTGGCTGCTGGTGTCGTGTCCGTCTTCGGCTAAGCCACTCAGGACTAAGTAACTCTGACACTGCACCTTCGTGATTCGTGCGCAAACTGTTAACACGGGCCAGAACATTTTTTTAGCCAATTAGAGAAGCTGGACGACCCTACAGTGGTTTGGACTGTATCTTGTCTCGATATCTTTTCGCGAAATATCACTGCCCCTACTTATGCAAAAAATATTATTAAACTGAGTCGCAAATGCGGTGTATTGTCTCTTTGGTGTAATTTAGCCACAGTTAGGCTTTTTTTGCATAGGAAAAGCCTGGAAACTGAACTTTAGCGTGGCTTCAGAGAAGTTTCAAGTTAACTTGAATGGACTATAAAGTTGTTTTTACGCGGCGTACAGTGGATTTCGTACGAGGTCTCGCACGAGAAATGCGACAAGAGAATATCAGAAAACCACATGTGAAACTACACTGTAACGTTTGTTTCTGTGTTTGTATTAGAAACTAGTGTTGACAAAAATACTTTTGCGACACTACAAATAAATAAGAGCAGATTTCACAAAGCCTTAGTGTGACATGTGCAAAACTAATTTTGAGTCCAAACGAGCTAGTGTCGCGGGCTTCCAAGTTTATTGTAAATATTGAACTACTTAAGCAATTTCGTTAGTTTGATAAAATAATGTGTTGTAAATATTCAATATTTAAGCTGAAGAGTTACATGAATATATCTGGCAAATAGTTTACAAATAATTGTTTGTAACAATAACAGAAAATTTTTGGTGTGTAGTCCACACATCATACTTACAGCAAAATATCTCCCTCCTTGAGAAAAGTGGTTAGCCTTGAAAAAGTCATAATTTTGTTAATGAAATCTAGAGAACACACCCTGTTATAAAATTGTTGCTATTTAATACAACAGGATATTTCTTGTAGTCATCCAGCAATCTCACAACGCTATGAACTCCAATCCATTTCCAGAATAATATTTTCAAGAGTTCTTCACAACGAATATCCTCTCCCCACAACTATGGTCTCTGTTCATCTCCTGCCTCTCTGGTTGCTATATAGGTGGTCACGTGACTAGAAGAGAACGTCCAATCAGTGCTTACGCTGTAAAAAATTGTAAGTTTTACTGAGAAATTGTTTGTAATTTTACAAATGTTTGTAAGAGTAGAAATATTTCTCTCGTAAAACTACTCGTTTTTAAAACTACAAGAACCGTGTTTGTAATAGACCCCAAGAAAGGTTTGTACTAACTATACTGGCCCGTATCCACGAGTGTTGGCGAGATTTATTTTTTCCCGTGAACTGTGTTTTGGAATAATTGTTTTCCTTTTCTCTGTTGTTAATTCATCACATTTTTTTCTAGAAGAAAAACTAATATTATATTCACTTCTCAATAATATAAGTTGTAATACAAGCCAAGTATTTTTACTATTACAAATAAACGTTTTGTAGATTTTTCAAGACAACTGTTTGTAGTTCTACAAAGAACTTTTTTTGGCAAACGGGTTTCCAATCAATTTTCTTGTAAACGTACAAAAAACTCCTACAGTATACGTGTAAAGCTCTCCTGAAAGTAAGTAATGTTCTAATTCCTGCTATCGTACAAGATCTGGCTCACACGAGATATTCTCGAGTGATATTTAGTACTACAGTTCCATCTTGCAACTTTTAGGATTTATCTTGCGTCTTGTAAAAGCTGCTTAGAGGCCCGTCTATAACTGAACTGAGGCAAACCTTCTTATGGTAAACTTACTGTAAGCAAACATGCAAGGATTCAGTTCACGGCGGCATGTTGGGTAATATACACTGAGGTGACAAAAGTCATGGGATACCTCCTAATATCGTTTCGAACCTCCTTTTGCCCGGCGAAGTGCAGCAACTCGGCGTGGCATGGACTCAACACGTCGTTGGAAGTCCCCGGCAGAAATATTGAGCCATGCTGCCTCTATAGACGACCATAATTGTGAAAGTGTTGCTGGTGCAGGAGTTTGTGCACGAACTGACATCTCGATTATGGTTCATAAATGTTCGATGGAATTAATGTCGGGCGATCTTGGTGGCCAAATCATTCGCTGGAATTGTCCAGAATGTTCTTCAAACCAATCGCGAACAGTTGTGGCCCGGTGACATGGCGCATTGTCATCCATAAAAAGTCAATCGTTGTTTAGGTACATGAAGTCAATGAATGGCGGCAAGTGGTCTCCAAGTAGCTAAACATAACCCTTTCCAGTCAATGATCGGTTCAGTTGGACCAGAGAACCCAGTCCACATCCCATGTAAAAACAGCCCACACCATTATGGAGCCACCACCAGCTTGTACAGTTCTTTGTTGACAACTTGGGTCCATGGATTCGTGGGGTTTGCGCCACACTCGAACCCTACCATCAGCTCTTACCAACTGAAATTGGGACTCATCCGATCAAGCCACGGTTTTCCAGTCGTCTAGGGTTCAACCGATATGGTCACGAGCCCAGAATAGGCGTTGCAGCTGATGTCGTGCTGTTAGTAAAGGCACTCGAGTCGATTTTCTGCTGTCATAGCCCAGTACAGCCTAAGTTCGCCGCACTGTCCTAACGGACACGTCCGTCGTACGTCCCACATTGATTCCTGCGGTTATTTCACGCAGTGTTGCTTGTCTGTTAACACTGACCATTCTGCGCACACGTCGTTGGTCTCGGTCATTAAGTGCAGGCGGTCGGCCACTGCGTTGTCCATGGTGGGAGGTTATGCCTGAAATTAGGTATTCTCGGCACACTCTTGACACTGTGGATCTCGGAATGTTGAATTCCTTAACCATTTCCGAAATAGAATGTCCCATGCATCTAGCTCCAACTACCATTCCGCGTTCAAAGTCTGTTAATTCCCGCCGTGTGGCCATAATCACGTCAGAAACCTTTTCGCATGAATCACTTGACAACAAATGAAAGCCCAATGAATGCACTGCCCATTTATACATTTTATACGCGGTACTACTGCCATCTGTATATTTGCATATTGCTATCCCATGACTTTTGTCACCTCAGTGTAAAGGCTGATATACTATATTTAATGAGATTTTATTAATTTTATTTGGTAATATGTAAAAGTGTTTACTAATTTCATGTCAGTTATGGGTGGTTCTTCTTGCATAAACTTCTTCCAATTTTTTTTCGTTAGGTTTTAAATACTTTAAAATACTGTTGGCATTATTTTCTGCTTTGTTGCAGTGAAGTGAAAATAAAAATTAAAATGGGCAGTAAAGGTAATTCTCAGGAACGGGAAAGTTTCGCGTTCCACACGACCTGTGTGCTTGACCCCTCTGTCCTATGTATATGTATCTATCCTATGTATCTGTCCTGTGTATTTGCCAGCCTCAGCTTATTTATCATTAGAAACTGTCCAAGCATGATCCCAGTTTCAGAGTTCACCTGGTAATGTATAATAAACTTTGATCCAGTTGCGAACAACAAAAACAGAAATATACATGTATTTGAAGTCTTACTTGTCCTAAAATGAATTCGGGAAAATTTTCCAGTTCCTAGGGATTCAATATTCCGTCTATTTTTATTCCACTTGTATGGGATAAAAGTAACACGCAGAGACTTTTCAAGTCGACCCGGTATTATCACGGCGCTTTTAACGCGTTACAATACCACAGCGTCTAGAAGTTTCTAGCCAGGACTTTTACTTATCACTTGTACAATAATTATTCTAACGCCATTTGATATGTACGCGAGCCTTTACATACATCACACAAGCTCCAGGATTCATTCAAAACTTGTTTTTCTTCATATAGTCACATGCAAACATTAACTCTTGAGATCGCAGTGTCCAGTACATATCCCATATCCCATATCGCATATCGCATAGGAAATGGAATTGTGTTTTGAAGTGTACAGAAGAATACAGCTTTCAGTGGCGTTAGTTTCGTACGCGTGTTAGACGACATTTTTTTGTTGACGTCTGTGCTTACGTTCTTGAATAGCAACCGCCGATAATATCAAGCAAAACCAATGTTTATTTGTTTCTTTATGTAAGCTGTTGTAAAGTAAAAGTACTTTTCAAGCAGCGCATGAAATTAAACAATTTACAATCCTTGAAAGGGAAACACTAAAACCGAATGGATTGAAGAGTAAGATTATGACGTAGGTGGATATATATTGGCTACTTACCTTAGCCCGAAACCGTTTCATGGTCTAGCTTTGCCCACGCGTTCTCAGATGTTTGAGTACAGAAAGTGAGATTTTCGCTAGGACTGTACGAGGCGAACTGTGCTCCAAAATCAAACTATTACAATCTAGAAACATTTTATGTCTGGTGAGTTACTGTGTCATCATGCGGGAATATGAGCTCACTTCTTACTATCGTAAGTATTATATGTGCTCCTATAGGGCATTACACACCATCAACGAGAGTGTTATTAGTGTTGCCCACCTGTGGTGTATTTGAAATTTTTATTATAAACTTAATGAGCGAATTCTCTAAAAAAGTTAAGTCCATCATTTGTTAACTTTGACATGCACTTTACTTCCGCGTAAGGTAATTTTATGGATAACAAGTATTTCGATCATAAATTATTTCCATGAAATTATTGTATTACCACCCAGGGTTAAGTTGTGGTTGAAGACTTCAGTTGATTGAGATATTCGTTGAAAACGCCAGCAAATAAAACATTCGTGACTTAACTGCAATCTCTATCTGGCAATGTTATTAAGCAACAAATTGCATACTTTCGTGTCGATGGCTAACAGGATGACATCACAGAGCACTGCAGATCACAGAGGTGAAACAGCAATTCATACCGCGAACTCCAGAAGCACACACACACCAGAAAAACTGTGTCACTGGCCAGCAAAATGTCGGAATGTCGTTTGCCAATCAACGCCTTTATTTTTTATTTTTAACCCACGGTAACTGTAAGTGTTGAGTGTGTGTCGGAGGTAGGGACGGGAGCTAAGTGCGTTTCAGGCCTGAGCCACGTACGCCTACAGGCGAGGGGAGTTATGCAATACGACATGCACCGCGGTGGTGAAGGATCGAGGCGTGACAACCTCCCTGAGCGTAATTGTAGCTAAACTGCTATAACTAAGAATAGAAAGAGAAAAACCGACATACACACCGTGAAAACCCTTTCGACAGGACATAACTCTAAATTGTCACGTGCATTTATAGAGAATGCTACAGGTAACAGGTCGGTAGGAAACATACTCTTCATTAGTGTAGAGAAAGACTATAAGGTGGGGGGACAGCTTCTTTGAAGTCATTTGGCACTGGCTTCACCAGAGTGATGCTTGCACCTCACTCGGATGAGGGGAGGGGTGTGACTTTACCTCTCCCCCTCCGAATATCCAGTATATCCTGAAAACTTAACAGAAAACAAAATGAGCTGCCAGAAGAGTGAAAATTAATAGCCTAAATAATGTAATTTAAGCGTATGTTTGCGGGGAGATTGCGGGTGTAGTGCGTGTATTTACTATGCTGCCTTGTAGCAGGCAAGCCTCGGTGGGAGGCGAGCAGGCTAACCGCTCAGCCACTGCGGCCCCTGTATGTTATGCAATGCTGCGCCTAACAGCCATCACCTCGGCTTCTCTGCAAGGCCGCATAGTGCTTCGTAGTACTGTAGTATCATTGTTATTGAGGAAGAAGTGTAACAGGGTATCAGGGCCTGGAGACTTACTCGCCAACCGGCAGCCAATAGGGATCTTTCCGCAGCACGCAGTAGCCAATTATACGTAAGGCTCGTTCCCAGAGCGTCGCGCAGCTAATCAGAGAACGGGTACTCCCACGTCAAAGGAACCACCACGCCATTTCGCATCTGTGTATTTATCTACTCTGTGGCCACATTGTGAATCTCGCAATAACGCCAATAGTCAAGATGGGGAAATTTCCTAGATTCAATCCCCGAAGTAATTTTCAACTCTAGAGCCGCGCGTAGTTCTACAGTGGCTGCTGCCTTTGTGATCTGTGAGTGGCCAATTTGACTACGTCAAATGCAGCGTCGGGTTACATACTTCCTTGTCTTCTTGCAGGAACGTTACCGGCACAAGTAGTTCAGTTCATGGCGGGTCTCGCAAATTGTGGTCCACATGCAAAGGCCGTTTTAAAGCAACCACTTTTGAAATCTAGCTTTTCGAGTTCCCTATACATAGTAAAGAATCTACCTATAAAAATGTATCACTACAGGTTTGCGTNGTTCCCTATACATAGTAAAGAATCTTCTTATAAAAAATTAATCACTGCAGGTTTGCGGTATACTGCTAGAATCGACTTCCTTGATGTCACAGCAGCAAGTCTTTAAACATACATCCTCAGCGACTTACCGGAGTATTTACCAGCCATAGTACCTCATACTAAGAACGCTGGTTTTTTTTTCAGGGGTCTGACCGACACATGTTCTCCTAGGTAATTGTAAGTACGAAATTATGTAGAGCCATTAATTACGAGAACTCCTTTATAATGACCAGTCTTGCAGCGCATTGTAAAATAAATATAGAACGATGCTTGTGGGAATACTGGGTCATGCGAACACCACAGTGGACAGCACTGTGAGGTGCTGACGGGACAAGAGGTTCTTGTTTGCACTAGCCAATCACCGTGCTGTCTACAAGCACCGAGTTGCTCTACGAGTAGACCTACGCCGTAGACTCGCTTGCCGCCGACTGCACTCTACGTCTCACCGCCCGCATTCNGCCGACTGCACTCTACTTCTCACCGCCCGCATTAAGCTGCTTTCTAGTATGCAATACCCTGAACAGTTCTCTATTTAAACTGATACACTAGGTACTCATCACAGCCAGTTGTCTCTGGGCGGCAGTGATATATATATATATACAGTGCACATTTATATCAAGTCCATGAAATTAATTTAACAACAAATGTGAGCTTCCAATTTATTATGCACAAACTATCCCAAGGAACCATGTATAATTTCGTTTACTTATTTAGTTATATTAAGCATATCAATTTAAAGCTGATGATAGTCAGCTTACTGTCTAAAATGTTCCCATCGTGATTTTTATCAGTGATTTACAAGCACGGGCTTTGTCTTCTTGTGCTTTGAACCGTCGTTATAGAATTCGTAACGTGTAGTGACAGTGAAGTTAAGTAATCAGCTAGCCGCAGGCGAAGACACTTGCAACCTCGGCGCTCAGCCTGGCGTTGTACAGCACTGGCAATGTATGACATTACTAAGCAACTCGTACAATACTTGCTCGTGGACGAGTGCGACGACTTACAGGTGCCAAGTGGCGTGCAGGAGGTCGCTGTGTGCGCTTTGTGTCATCTTCATTGCGATGTGGTGTTCTGTTTTTATTCCAGGCAAACTCTGGATATTCCTTTCTGTGTTTCTCCCAAACACCTTGTACTGTACATTTTGCGCGTGGTCAACCTTTTTGCTTTGTGTAAGTAAGGATCTTTATCAATTAATTTCAATAAACTCAAAACTTTCAATTGTATAATCCTACAATTAGGGCCAGTGACTTTTCGCGTAAAAATCGGAGCACACAGTAGACTTCAATACTATATACACACCTCGGCTGTTGTTATACCTCCGTTGGCTGCTGGTGCCGTGTCCGTCTTTGACCAAGCCACTCAGGACTAAGTAACTCCGACACTGAACCTTCGTGATTCGTGTGCAAACTGTTAACACGGGCCAGAAAATGTTTTAGTCAATCAAAGAAGCTGGACGACCCTGCAGTGCTTTGGACTGTATCTTGTCTTGAAATATTTTCGCGAAATATCACTGCCCCTAGCTATAATGAGCTGTTGTGTTATCCTACAATGAAATGTCTTATTGTTCGCTGTTAACAATAGCTTTTTGTATTGTATCTAGTCTTGCTTGTATCCTTTTATGTAGAGCAAGCCTTTTATGTGGATTTTGCAGGCTATAAGATTGGCATGCTAATCATTACGCAAATAAAATAAATGGAAGTAAACTGTTTAAAAAATTCCTTCATTTTATAAAAAAATTCTNAGCCTTTTGTGTGGATTTTGCAGGCTATAAGATTGGCATGCTAATCATTACGCAAATAAAATAAATGGAAGTAAACTGTTAAAAAAATTCCTTCATTTTATAAAAAAATTCTTGTATAATTTTATTTAACTCTCGTAAACTATCCTTTAAATTATGGACACGCTGATTTTATGAAAACGGACGTTCTGTAAATTTCTCAGAACTTTCCGTGAATTCACGGGACCTCTCCGAAAATTTGCTACTTTAATTCTCTCTATTTCCAATTTAACAAAAAAAGAGATAACGAAAAACTTCCTTAATTTTTTTTATGCGGATGTTATGTTAAAAATCATTTTAAAAAATTAAATTACTCTACATCTGGGTAAAATTTAAACCAGAGTGCAAAATTCTGTAGCCTACAACAATAATCACTCACCTACGAGTTCATTGAAGCAGCCTGTGATACAGCCTTGGTATTTGCGTTTTATTAACACAAGTAGTTTTTTATTTTATATTCAAGTTTAGATATTGTAAGTGTTACTAAATGTTACAGACGCCTCAAGCAGTTTTTGAATGTTTGAAGGAATCGGTCTAAGAGGGGTGAATATCGTGACTGCCGCAGAATTGAAAAATTATTTATGGTCTTATAAAAGGGATAGAAAAACTTTGCGAGTTCAATGACCTGTATGCACAGTCCTTTGTATAGAGCAGCATCAGATATTTGATCATTGGCTGCTGCCCCATAGCCAGTGTTACTCCGACCTGGCAGTATGAGATTGGCTTCTTGTTCCCTTACAAGTCTGCTATTGGCTCAGAGGCATCCAGGGCGTGTCTAAGAAACTCTGAACTAATAACAAATACGACTTCCATGAACACGTGTTTGATATCTACCGTATAGTAACGCGATAGATTGTAAATGCTGTTACGTAACAAAGGCCACGATGATTAATACTCAGTTAACTCGGCANTGTATAGTAACGCGATAGATTGTAAATGCTGTTACGTAACAAAGGCCACGATGATTAATACTCAGTTAACTCGGCACTTCATTGGCTCGTGGTCAGTCAGTAATGACATATGCACACTACACTTCGGCGCACGATGAAGTGTGGACCAATAGGACGATTGTTGAGTGCAAGTACGGATACCAATATAACTGGCGCTCCTGTAGTGATGGATATAGGCGACTTACGTCTATCTTGTCCAGGATGTCAGTTAAACACTTTGTGGAGCAGCAGCCAATGAACATGTAGCTGAGGCTCGAGTACATACAGTGTTGTGGAGTCTAATGTGTTGCCAAATGAATCCGTGAAATTATAGTCCATTCATGGTTCCTTCCAACTTTCCTGAAGCCCTGCTAAATTTCTACTTCCAGGATATTCCTCTGCCTTGTGCAAACAAAGCTCAACTAAGTAAAGAAAATTAAACCGAAGGAACATCGCACCGAATTCGTGCGCACTCAGGGAGATAACATTTTGTATAAGTGCTATTTATTACTAGGCATTACCTACCCACCCATTTTCCCTCCATTTTATTCATATAAATTATATTTTAATTAGTACAACGTACCGACAGAATATAAGCAAGAGTTCAATTTAACCGAAAATAAGGCACTTTTATGGTAACCCTTTCAGACCGACTTTAATTTACGGTTTCAGGTGTTGCAAACAAAAAGGTTTATGGTGCATGCTGTACTCCTGTCGATACTACACTTGTTTCGTTATCATATCCAATTATCTGTGGGCTATATGTTATATGTTACATGAACCAATATAAACCAGACCAGTATGACGCCTTGCGAATCATTTATCAAAGTTTAATAACATTGGTCATTGAGCTTCGCAGTGTACAGTACAGACCAAAAATTACTTACACGTGCGTAATGTACACAGTTGTGTACACTGGTTCGAATGCGTTAACAGAAGAATAGAAAGCTTGTGGTAGGTGGCATAGTTATGCATAGAGACACCCGAATTTCGCGAAAAGATGTCTGCACATACTAGACTTCAACACACTACGGGCGTGCCAGCAGTTCCCTTTGCCTATTGGCGGCGTGACTCTGAGAGGAGGCATTTTCTTACTTGACTGGCCAATCAGAATCAGACTACTCCGATAGCGTACGTCTGCGATCCACGGGCAGACACCTAAGACACGCAACACCTAGACCATCCAGTAGAGAAAGTTGATCTGAGCTTAACCGTTTTCAAACCCAACTGATCAAAGGAGGAGACAAAAAAATAACAGAATTGGAAGTAGCAACATGTTCATTAATAGCAAAAGTCTTCCAACATATAACGTCTCTCGAATCAATTTGACTAAGATAATTAACACCAGTCACTGAACTATTATGAGGATGTCTGTAGAAGCAAACCTCGAGAATACCAGATCCGTTATGAGCAGTCATTCCCTGAAGAGCAAATCTGTACATAAAACTGAGAAGAACGAAGCTCTCTTCTGCAGTCGTAACTTGCTTTACGAAAACATTATCGTCCTTCGTAACATCGCAGTCGTAAGAACCAATATTCCGAAAAACAGGTCTTGAAATACGTTTTCTCTTATGCCAACGTGCTCGCCTCATGGCTCTGTGAAAACTAATTGAATTTCACAACTATTTAGAAACGCACTTGTTGCTACTTACAATTCTGTTATTGCTTTGTCTCCTTCCCCAGTATTGTAATTACGAAGCAAGCAAACACGCCACACATGGTCTGGTTTTTCAAAGGTTCGATTAGAAAAGTGCGAAGAAATGTCGAACGGACTGTAATCACTATACGACGACGTTGTGGGTGTCGCGGAACATTTGTGGCAGGGTCGTGTGGTCCAGCAGGTGTAGGCTGTAGGCTGGGGGCTCGAGGTGATTGCGGTCTCTCCACAGTTCCCTCGGCGATAAAGCGCACTTGCGACCGCTGTTACGGCAATCCCGTGTCCTCGCAAACTGCTTTATTACCACCGCCACGTGACGTCACAACCACCCCGCCTCCCCTCCTGACAGCGACACCCCCCTCCCCAACCCCTCTGTTGCCTGGGGGAGTTTCCACCACTGGCACTCGCTGTGTACCAGGACGTGGACGCCAAATGCAGCCGACCGCGCCACTCATTTGTGAGGCATCGTTCACTCACAGCATTACAAACAAAAATGTTTTGCTGTAGGAAAGTGATTGTTTTTCTCTGTATGTTATAAATGAGACAGAATTTGATAATATATTTGTAATATCTCCACTAATACAAACTAATATTCATTTCAAGTTTTGATAACACACAAAAGTTATAGTTAATGACGTTAAACGATTATAAAAAATGGCCAGCTCTTTTTTTTTACATCTCATTTTACTAGGTGAAATACTTTAGTATGATTTGGCTCTAATAATTAGCTAATCCCGAATATGTCTCAGTTCCACAAAAAAAATGGATAATGCAGAAGGTGGCGTGAAAATGTTTTAATATACAATTGTCCAACTTACGCCAGGTAATAAACTAGTAATGCATATAAAACACGTTTTACAAAAGCGAATTCCGCCAAAGTTCCGTAGATCGGACAGTTAGATGCCTGGTTCTCGACTTGATATAATCACCGCACCCCGAGGATTTTTTTTAGTTCATCTCAATCTTTCTAGAAGTGATGGATCTCCTTATGGCCAATGATACACAGTGAAAATAATTTTGCTACTAGCTATTTGTTATCTTTAGTACGTGCTTTATTTTATTAGATTGTTCTTTGGAGTTCGCGGACATGGAAGAGAACAACCGCAGTGTATACAAATGTGAAAAGGTTAGAGAATAATTTTACAACATTAACTCTGATTGGCCAGCCGAGTATGAAAATTATTTCTTACAAAGACACGCCACCAATAAGGAAAAGAAAACTGCTGGCACGACCGTAGGGTATTGAAATATAATTGAAAAATAGTCTTTTTCGCGAAATTCGGGTTTCCCTACTGAGTGAAATTATGCATACCGCCTATTTATGAACTTGACTCGCCGAAAATTATGCGTGGTTATTAAATAAAAATTAATATATGACAAATTCCTTATAGTCACAGACAGACAGGTAAGGTTAGGTTTCCAAACAAGAGATTGGCTCGTAATACGCGACACAGTGTTGTTCATTCCAGCAGGTGCTGCCATCTCTTGGTAGCTTCGCGTGATCGCCTCGCATCATATTCTCCTGTGGCGAAGCAATAGGCATTACACGCCAGGGACACACAGTTTTGTGCTTTTGATGACTTCAAGTGCTTCTAAGGGAACGGCTGTAGGTGCTAAACGAGTGTGAAGGTAAGTAATGTTCTTGTTATTATTTATTATATTGGTAACTCTACTTTTGGTGTTATCTTACAGACAGATTTCGAAATAATAATCACAGTGTGTCGGAACTGAGGCAGCCATATAGTTTTATGAACGCGCGCTACTTATAAGTGGGGCCAGTGACTTTTCGCGTATAAATCGGAGCACACAGTAGACTTCAAAACTATATACACACATCAGCTGTTGTTATACCCCCATTGGCTGCTGGTGCCATGTCCGTCTTTGACCAAGCCACTCCGGACTCAGTAACTACGATACTGCACCTTCGTGATTCGTGCGCAAACGGTTAACACGGGCAAGAACATTTTCTAGCCAATCAAAGAAGCTGGACGACCCTAAAGTTCTCTGAACTGTATCTTGTCTCGAAATCTTAAACGGCTGTTCACTCGGTGTATTGTCTTGCTTATAAAATCTTGTACAGCCATCTGTTAGGTTTAACACTGTTTAGTGTGATAGGCAAAAAGGTTTATATATATATATATATATATATATATATATATATGTATATATACACACATAGATAGATACTCATATATAATGGAACACACACACGTACTCAATAGAGAGCTTTGAAT
Source organism: Clitarchus hookeri (assembly GCA_002778355.1). Taxonomy (NCBI): domain Eukaryota; kingdom Metazoa; phylum Arthropoda; class Insecta; order Phasmatodea; family Phasmatidae; genus Clitarchus; species Clitarchus hookeri. Next base: position 147,711 of record NQII01005142.1, on the reverse strand, counting down.
TTGTAAAGAAGAATTAACGGTGGTACGGGTAGCAGTAATTGTGTGGCCTNTAGTGTGATAGGCAAAAAGGTTTATATATATATATATATATATATATATATATATATACACACATAGATAGATACTCATATATAAAGGAACACACACACGTACTCAATAGAGAGCTTTGAATTTGTAAAGAAGAATTAACGGTGGTACGGGTAGCAGTAATTGTGTGGCCTTTCTGCTGACGTAAGCGCCGTGCCCAGTCGCTGATTGCCATCGTTACGCTCTGAGGACGGACTTCACAGTTCGCGTTGTGTTGCGGAAGAGTCTTTACTAATTGTGTTATGTATTTGCAAGTCTGCTCCTCGGGAACGGCTCTGGCGCATGGGTTTTTGCTGTATTAGAGACTGCATTGATGAACGTACGTGATTCGCGGGGAAACCGCCGAGTCTTGTGAAATGACGCCACAGAAAAAAAGGAACTGTGGTACGCGGCCAGGGCCGTGAAATAAACTCACGTCAGCGCATTCAGAACAAGAGCTGTGTATGTACGTTTTGTGTTAATCAATATAGTATGATTTTGTGAATTATGTTCAAAGCGTAAAAACATTATTTTATCTCTTACTAAAAAATACGCTGGTATTTGATTTCAGAGATGCTACATGTTAAAGAAAATGCAGTTATGTTTTGATATATTTTTCAAACTAGAAAATAATGCAAAATGTTTAATTGTAAAAAAAAAATGCTGAGTAAAAAAAAATATATGTTAGAATGTTTAATATTTTTTTGTTTCAGAATTTTGTAACATGATTAATAGGTAGAGACCTGGAAAATTCGCGGTTTCATTTCGAGACAAGCTAGAATTCGAAACCTCGTACGTTTGTATTGCGTATGCTATTGGCCCACCCGTTAGTTTACACCTCAGGAACATCTCTGAGCCAATTATAAACACAATAAAATGCAGACCCAATCACAGTCTTCCGCTAATGCAGAAAGAAACCAATTAAGAGTGATATTTGCATGATTTTACATACGACAATGGAGTATAGCCTACAGGTCATTGAACTCCTGAATTTTTCAGGTGTTTATTAATAGGCTTTAGTTTCTGAGAAAAGAATGAAAACTCAATTTGCGTTTGCCGTTTTCCGAGATGGCAGCGGTAGTACAAGTTTATGTCGAGGACATTTAGTATGTCACAAGGGTGACCAAATATGTCAAGTCTCACACATGTAGAGTTTAATGTCATCTTCCTAAAATGACCAGACTGGAAAGCACCCTGTCACGAAAGTGTTTAAACTGCGACGCAGCCTGTTGAGTATTTTCAAGGCGTCACGCGCGTTAGAAACGCTATTTCAGGATTATCCAACATAACAAAAAAAAAATTATCTGAGAATATGTGCGACAAATACATACAAAAATACTCGAGGGCCCTGCATCGAAACTTGCTAGAGACTTTCAGCCAATAAAATTATAGGGTCACCGTTGAAGATCCCATAGGCATGGCCCATTCATGGTTACATCACATTTTTCTGAAGCCCTGCTAAATTTATTCTTCCAGAATATTCCTCCACCTCATGCAAACAAAGTTTAACCGAGTCTAGAAAATGACACCAGAGGGACAGCGCACCGTCGTGTGCGCTCTGTGTAATAACATTTTGCATTAGAACTGTTTGTTGTCTGCTGTTCACGGTAAAGTGAGCACTTTTGAAATCAACCTTTAAAAAATGTCACTGCGCTACTTTGCATATATTTTAACGGGCGCACTGGCTGGCATGCGCGCAGTAAAGTTGGTAACGATGATGGGGAAAGTAGTATTGTTTTAACGATGAATTAAAAATGTTAGGTAAACTTTCGGGAATACTTGCATTTTTTTTCTTTCGGATTTTTTTTCCTGCATCTAGGAGCAAAAATTAGCAACAATTTTGAATATTTACTTTTCTAATATTTTCACAGTTTCACAGGACCGACGCTTGAATTAAGTGATGGCGGAAGGATACACTGTTGCAAACAAGTAGATCTTAAGCAGGGCTGTCAAAAGTTCACAGTTTACCGTGATCAGCCTATGCTAGGGCCACAACTATTACTTCACTGTCTTTGTACACATTAATTACGAAATAAATATTTTCACTTATAGGTTATATATAAGTAAAATTTCAAATTAACCAACAATAAGGTTCTTGTATTTTAACACTAGCGTGAAACGCTCGTGATAAATGACGTATTTAGGAAACAACTAAACACGTATTACGTGAGGTTATTTTTCAAAGGTTCGATTCAAACAGTGCGGAGAAACAGCGAACAGACGATACGCGCTGCACGCTAGTTGAGAGCCTCGCGGCGCGTAGAGGCGACGGCGTGCTCGACGCGCGAGGCAGTCTCGCCCTTACCGCCCCCCGCGGCCCTCGGCGTCGCTCGCGCCAAAGTGGTTCCGGGAAGGCGAGCCCCTTGAAGTCGGCCACATGAGAGCGCGTGTCGCAGTTACGTGCGTTCTCGCTCGAGCAACAGCACAGCACGCGCCTAAGGCCCTCGCCTCGGCCTGTGGCAAAGCAGCCAATGTACAAGACGCGAGCTAAGACAAAACAACTACAAGAGCCGACTTCCGGCCGGCCTGACGAGCCCGGGGAGCGATTGTCTTTAGTAGTCGGCCGGCGTAGCGCCTCCAACTGCCCCCCTCCCTCCCCCTTCTCGGCTAACCTTTTGTTCACGGAGTGCGTGCGCGCATGCGTGCGTGCGTTATTTATCTGTGCGAGCCGTGGGAATATCCGCCGCCGAACAATGTAACGTATGACTATAAGTCGTGGGCGTGGCCATCCCCCCCCTTTCCCCTCGCCACGATACACAACAGATTCGTCCCCCTCCCAACACACGCGCTTCTTCGGCTTCTGAAGACCGTAAAACTTGGGCCTGTTCTTTGTTTTTACGATTCCTTTCCCTCGGCAGTTTTCAATAAAAAGAACCTGCGTGAAGTGCGTAGCTGGGTTAACAGCGATAAAAAGGCGGGGAGGAGGGGGGGAAGTATATATTATTCAGAGTTTCTACGTTCGTGTGGCGCATGCGCAGTGCGAGGGAGGAGTTGCGCGCGCATTTAACCGGCCCTTTGTGTCGGGCAACACGTGCAAGGCTCGCGTGGTAGGCGGGTGGAGGCGTGCGTTTGGAGAATACGGCGGCAGGGACAGACATACTTCACCGGAGGCTGTTGACGAGTGCTCGTACATCATGTGGCGGAAGTGACGTGCCGCTGACGTCCAAGTTCCGGTTGCCTCAGGGCGCCACATTGCTCCGCGAGTGGAGAGATTCAGGCGGCACTTGACATCGAGGTCTTGAGAGCCGACGAGGGCGAAGTGAGGCGAATATGGAGCAGCGCCGGAATGCGAGGCCGGGGGAAATGCAAGATCCCCAAGGACCGCCGACCAACGGCATTGTCCGGCGAAAATCAGGAACGACCCGGCCGGAAATGGAACCCGGTTCGTCTTGGTGGGAGGCGAGCGCTCTAGCCGTTGCGGCACCGCGGCCCCATATCGAAAGGGGAGGTGCCCCACCTAACCGCAGCTACAGTATTTTGCGACTTTCTGTAACTCAAGCGAGGAGACGCCTGCGGCGACAATGTCACACGCAAACAAATTATTTAATAGTTACGCGACCTAATTAGGTATTCAGAATTTAATGAGCTGCATTTCTAAACTCTTGAACCTCTTAGGACGACGCAGGTTTACTAGTATTAGAGGCAAGGTCGAGGTGAGCAACCTCTATTCTCCACTACAGCAATGCTAGTGGTGTTGGTGTCTGCAGTTCCACTTACCATCGTCCTACTGTTCCTGGCTACGCCGTACACGCCTACTGTACTCTGGGACGTTTACTATTGGTTGTTCGTCAACCAATGGAGTCACGGGTTTACCGTACGCTAGTTAATGTGTCGCGATAAGCGTATAATCCACTCACGGTTACTTCCAACTTTCCTGAAGCGCTCCTGTAGCTCTACTTCCAGGATATTCCTCCGCCTCGTGCAAACAAAGCATAGAAAACGACACCAGAAGCCAACGCACCGCATTCGTCCCCGCGCATACTCAGTGTAATAATATTTTGCATAAAAACCATTTATTACTAGCCATGACTAACAAGTCTATTTTAGATCTGTCTTTATGGATATTTGTTACTGGCGAACCGGCCCGGTTTCGCCGGGTAACAATTTAGTTTTTACAGCGATACTTTGAAAGACAAAAATTGTTACTGTGGCTCACCCTTAAAAGATAAACATATGCTATCACGAACTTTTCTGTAGACCTTTCTGAGAGCTACAATTCAGTAGTACATTTATTTGATGTATCCCTTATGGTTTAGTCAGCGCAAGCCATGTAAGCGCCCTAAAAGCGGTTTTTTATTACTTGATTACAAACGGTTCGACATTTCTCTACTCTCCTTGCATTAAATATATATGTATAATACACCAAAACATTCCTCAAGGAATTCTCTAAATTATGTGGAAAACCGCATCAAAATCCACCAAGTAGTTTAGAAGTACTAAGCGAATACACTGACAGACGCGCATAAGCGACTTTCTTTTATACTATTTAGAGATAAATGAAATATCATTTACAAATAAAATATAAGTAAAAGTTCAGTTTAGCCTAAAGTAAGGTGATTTTATGTTGACACAAGTATAAAGCGCCTGTGAAACCTGAGATATTTTGGAAACAACCAAAGCACGCCATAATTGGGATGTTTTTTGTTTTTTAGTTTTGATTCAAAAGTGTGAAGAATCCGTGCACAAACTATAACAGGTTTTACAATTCGTAGTTTTCATTGGAAAATTTATTAAAATGAACAATTTTATTTTTAAGGAAATGAACTGTTGTCTAGCTGTAATTTTTTACTTGGATGTCCAGTGAAAAAGTAAAACAATAGAAGTGTGAGTTTTATCTTCAATAGCAAAGAAATGTTCACATAAACCTAGCCCCGGGTATATACGTGCATACTTCTTGTAGCACAAAGGTTAATCCTCAAACACGCCTTTCGTAATAAACTATTTTAATCATAACTGGGGATACCTACTCGACACGAAGAGTTCCAGTTAAAACTTTGAGTGCGGGACATATTTACAGACGTGCAAGACAAGTTGGAAGTGAGTTGTCTGTCTCCGTCACTCAACCACCGCCAGTTATGTCGGTCTTTGTATCCCTATTGACCCTTCCTATTGGTATACAGTTCACCTGACACACTTTCTGTACTGTATAACGTTCATAACTGACCTGACGTTAGCCAATATAATGCTGAGATAACAGTATTCCCTGTAAAGTGTTCCTTCATAGGTAACATAACTTTCAAGCAATTCTGTTCGTCCGAGTAATTTTACACTTCGAGTGCATGCCGACTTAAATTTACGTCGCAATGAAGTTCGTGAAAACTGTTCGCGACGTAATGTTACGTCACCGATGTATTTAAATAATGAGGCATGCCGTAATATTAGACTGCAGCAAACACCATAAAACTCTGTTGGAATTAGGTGACGCTATGTGATGTTGACAGCAGTCAGTGTGTTAAGTCTCCTACGTGCCCGGGCACCTGCAGTTTTCCTCACGTTGGCCGCGCGCGCGTGTGTGTGTGAGAAGATATTCGGGTACGTGACTGAGCTATTCAGAACTAAGGCGCCCCGGAAACACACGTATGTCATCTGTGGGCAGGCATCTAATCGTAGCGGTTAAAACAATCCAATCACGAAAGTATATCTAAGCTAAACCGTTTTGAAATTCAACTAAACAGGAACTCTTTTTGTGAAAATCGAGCAACCGTTATTATTACACACTATTGTTAGAGATCACTGCATTCCACGTTATACACTGAAGAGCCAAAAAAACGGGTACCCCTGCCTCATATAATGTAGCCCCCCC
>NQII01005142.1:105500-124535 GCA_002778355.1 Clitarchus hookeri | reverse complement strand
CCCGTACACGTAAGAAACCTAACGCTACTGCATGTTGTTTTCTTATGTTTGCAGTTCAGGACGTAATCCCGTTTTCTGCTTAACATGCCCATCATATTACACTGTATAACGGAATGAATTTCCGAACAGCACAGCTATTCGCTTTAACTGGGCATAAAAACCNGCACAGCTATTCGCTTTAACTGGGCATAAAAACCCACATGTTAAAAAAATTAAAATTGTGATTTTGACGTGTTCTTATACGGCAACTATCGTATCTAAGTATATTTTATATGCTTGAAATTATGTCGTTTGCAATGTATGCAAGATGGTCAGTTTATCATGCATGAAATAATCAATTACTTTTTCTACACGATAGCTTTAAGAAAAATTATCCACAAACTGTCAGAGAGGGTTACGCGGAAATCACGGTTATTCCTAATCACGGGTAGGACTACGTGAAAAGCGTGACTGATATCTGGAAGGAGGCAGTGCACTGCAGTTATAATCCGACTTCGCGAAAGTTGAACTGAAACAATGAGAACTCGTCCATCAAAGATATTATCTGCGGATTACTCAAGTGACAATCTCTAGTCGGGTTACAAGTGGTTTGTAGAACCAGCAGAGATCTTCTTGTTGGTCAAATATTCCCGCGCCATTGCGGGAAACGGGTAAGTACTGCCAAAAATGTTACAGACGCGTAAACTGACGGGTACTGAATTTCCTCATTAAATTACTTTCATTAATTTCACAGAACGATCTTGCAGTTACAAAGCATTTGTTAATTTTTTTAAATAATTTTGATTGTCTTTAAGGTTTATGCAGTGTCGTTACGTAAATAGCATTATTTTGAATGCGTGGTTGTTCTATTGCGGCTAAAACGAATTTCAACATTTAATAATTAAGTTGTGTAGCAGTATTTGAACACGGGCCAAAATTATACCAACGTAATGTAACCATCCGCCTGCACTCTAAATCTAAAACAGTGAACAATTGAGCCAAATCAGTGAAAATAGTGAAAATTTAGCGACTGAAAATCAGTGTCAGACAACTAATTTATATGACGGTTGAATTTCGCTGGATTATTTGGGATTCCCACTGACTGTCGATAGTTCCATTCCCGTCAATCACTTGTTCACAGTTGATTTCCTTGATTTTCCAGTCGGCAGTAGCTTATTATGTGACTTTCAGTGAATGTTCTTTCACTGATTGATATCACTGGTTAGGGTGTAGAGTGTATTTTATTCACATATGTATCAAAATTAAAAAGAATAATTTACACTGAAGTGAAAATACATATTTTAGATTTTCTCTATTACCGAAAATTTACGATCTATAACAGGCGGTATATATTAAGTTATGCTATGAATGTAAACACTAGTGCAAGTGGTGCGAATATCTAACATACCAATGAAACGATCGTTTTCGTGTTACAGTGTGGAAGAAAGCTCCACGCGGTCGAGACATCGTTCATGTCGGGCACCCTCAGCCACAAGATACGCAGGTAGAGTCCGTGTGTTTTTTTTTTTTTAATAACGGAGTTCAGTTCCGTTTTTTCTTCTTTACGGACTTCGTTTGCTTACAGTAATTACACATTTTAATACTTGAAAGTTCCATTATTTTACGGACTTTTGAAACAGTGTAACATGTTACACTATTATTCGGTTGCAACGTAGGCACATAACGTCGCACGCTAGTTTCACATTTGTCATTGCGTCTCCCTTCACGCAACACAGGCCTGTATGAGTGTGAACCAACAGTCAACAGGCAGCAACAGGCAGGCTTACTTCCGCGTGGCTGACGTAAAAGGAGAATGACGTGTGTCTGTAGCAGATGCCAGTGGTTCGAGTATGCAAAAAATTTAGAATTCTCGCTTAATACTTTGTTATAACCTGTATGCTAGCCTTTCTGTTAATGACGCAAGCATAAGAGAGTTTAAGGAATTTCTGTGGTTATTAATTTTTATTTCTGTACTTAGCTCAGATTGCATCCACCATGTTTTCAAGGATTACAAACAAAATTTCAGAACAAAATCATATTTTTCCTGTAACAACATAATGAACAGATCTTGCAACCCACGCACAAAATTCTGGTTTTCGTGTCTTATAACTTCAGTTTCACGGTCATTGTTGACCATTTCTTAGTTATTAGTTCAGATGTTTTATCTGTCCTGCAGGTTATACCGAATATCTTAAGTTCTATCATCACATTTTTGTTTAATTTTTCTTCCTTAAAATACTGAAATCAGTAACATATTCAAAAATCCTACACGGTGAGTGAGAGACGACTTTAATGCATCCGGGTACAGTTTTGGAGTGATAATTGGGCAAAATGGCGGCCATTTGACGATAGTCTTTGGTTGTAACTCGCCAATCAGGTTGCGACCCTCGGCTCGTCAAAACGCACATAAATTATGAATGTTATGTTACACTAATTACAGTGTATATATTATGAATATTTTTATTTATCCATCATTTAAGATTTGACGTCGAACGCCTTTCCCAAAAATAGCATGGTGGTTCAACACATCGTTATACCCTCCTCTCAACCTACAAGTGGGGACGTTTAGAATTCACGTTATTTGGTGGATACAGGCTATACTCCAAGACTTTTGTGCTTGTTTGACTTCTGCCACCGGTCAAGAACTTCCCGTAGCACGTCTCGAGGTCGCTTTTAGCCAGTTTTATAAACTCAATTGCTGAACAGCTGAACACGAGTGATTCAAAACAACGCCGACAACGCTTAGTATGTTGTGCGGGAGGGCAAACGCATATTTTTTTCAATAGGAGACCCCTGCTCGGTAAAGTATGGCGTGGGCGCTGTGGGGCGTGTCTCGTGGCCACCGCGGTCACCAGATCTCACACCTCTCGACTATCCTCTTTGTGTTATGGAGGGTACGTTGTATGAGACTCCCGTGCCATCAGAGGATGATCTTACCACACGAGTCCACTCAGCGACTCAACTCCGAGCACACAACCACATGCACGTCAATCTCTGCACCCGCGATGTAGGCTTTGTAATCAAGTCGGGGATCTAAACTTCAAACACTTTCGTGATTTACTGCACGATGAGATGCTCTTCTTGGGTTGGTGGAAGTTTCGTGACACAATGTGTAACGTACACCCGTCACCATATCCGAAGAGTTATCATACTTTGCAGCCCCAACGGTGGCCAAACCATGCTTTTCCTGACATGGTGTCCTCTCGAAAAATGATCAGTTTGCCGTCTCGCACGACATACTAAACGTTGTCTGTGGTTGTTTTGAATCATTCTGTGTACAGCACAGCGGTCACACTGGGGACTGAGGCCCTTAAGTCGCCAGTAGCCAATGAAACCACGAATTGCTGTCAAGTAGGTATAGGGCAGTCAAGCCTAGCATGTTTCCAAAGAACGACGTGAATGTTGCACGTCTATACATACACACCTAGTCCCGAGGGGACACGCCACTTTGCGCGCAGACTGGCGTGACCAGCGGCGTCGGAATGTCACAAACTGGAGATAACTTGGCTGTCGATAGTTTCGTCGCATTGCAGCAGCTCGCCTGGGGTTGGCATGCCTGGTCGTTGTACCGGCAAGGACAGCCGTGCTGTTACGACGGTCCTCGGGCGTCTCGTTATCTCCACGTCTTTCCCGCTATCAGTTCCTGCTGCCCGGCTCACTCGCCACGTTAACTTCCCCCGCCATATTACATTCCTACTGTTTCTAGTTTATGTTTTTAAAAAGATAATTCTGAAAGTACCCTTGTACCCAATTAGCTATGGGCCCCGCACTGTAGTGCAGACGAGACAAAGGTACTCATAATTACGTCACAATTTGAATTGTGCCGAAATTTGACGGAATCAGTATTGTGACATAAAAACGAGTTCGTAGTTGAGTCATCTGTACTGCGGTGTGAGGTCAATAGCTAGTTGGTTATAGCGGTACTTTCGGAATTTTCTTTTTAAAAACATGAACACGCTAGGTAAACCAAGAATCCAATATGATGGGGGAAGGTCAAAATTTCCCCGTCAAACTTTTACACGCTTACCATAGTGTCACTTTGGCGGCGTATGAGTAACGTGATCAGGTCCATAGCAATGTTAAGTTTACATCAAGTGGAAGAATAAAAAACGAGAGGAAAAGTAATTCCTAAGTAGGACTTTCGAGTGTGCTTAGTAAATGGCCAAACAAAGTTTGAAAGTTGTGCTGTCATGACATATTTGATTGGAAAAGTGGGGTTGATCCAGTTTCCATCAAACATTTTGTATATGGGACCTGGGCTGAAATTTTTTGATGTTTGACAATTTCAGCCAATCATAATCGTACACATAAAAAACTGTTGTTTCTGATACAAATATGATTTAAAATGGGGGTCTATAACGCAGAAACGAAATGAGCTTATGAAGATAATTAATTATCATAATATACTAGCATAAATCCCAGCGTTGCCCGGGTATAATAGGGCAAAAGAGATACACCATTCCGTTTTAAGGTTTTCGGACCACTTTGGGGGTCCGGGGATTCGCGAACTGGGTTTAGGGGTTTCCGGCATAAAAAGGGTTCAGGACCCGTTTTGACCCACACAGTATTTTAAGTTGGGTACTTAAGGATATACATACCTAAACTTGGTTAAGATCCATCGAACGATGTAGAATTGTTTAAGGAACAAACGTACAGAGGCCTACATACATACATTCATACATACATGCATACATACATACATACATTCATACATACATACATACATACATATATACATACGAACTTTGACTTATATATTACAAGGACACGAATGCTGTTGGAAGTGCACATTGTACTAAAACTGTACAAAATCAAAGGCAATAATATTCATCGCGCAGAAAAATTGCGTGATAAAAATGTTAGTTGTAGTTCAGAAATCAATATAAATCATACATTTCTTAATACTCGTCCCTGTTATGGGTTGCACTGTAAACAATATCCAGCTTTGAAAATGATTTTTAAGTAAAATTCAGAGTAGGTGAGTGAGTGTGACAAATTGTCAAACACATTAAATATTATATGACCAAATTGTTTGATGGCAAAACTGATGTTCCATTTTGTCGTCAAATTTTTGTGTCAGATGCATTTGAAAGAGAATATTTGAGAGTGTGACAGGAGCTTTACGCCCTATCCATACGAGCGTCGAGCGGCCTCGCGTGACCTTTCTACCTGCAGTGCACTTGTGAACTGCGCCGCTGAGGTGGGTCGAGTCAGCGCTCTACCACTGGTATTCGTAACATAGTCTGGGAGTTAGGGTAGCGGGATGATAGAGAGGCGTATATAAGACAACAAGCGTCTGGAAAAGTTGCTAGATCGGTTACTACTGCTACAATGGCAGGTTATCAAGATTTAAGTGAGTTTGAACGTGGTGTTATAGTCGGCACACGAGAGATGGGGCATAGCATCTCCGAGGTAGCGATAACATTTAGATTTTCGCGTACAACCAATTCAAGAGTGTACCGTGAATATCGGGAATCCGGTAAAACATCAAATCTTCGATATCACTGCGGCCGGAAAAAGATCGANGACATCGCTGCAGCAGGAAAAATATCGTGAACCAACGGGACAAACGACGACTGACGAGAATCATCAAACGTGACAGACGTGCAACCCTTTCTCAAATTGGCGCAGATTTCAATGCTGGGGCTTCAACAAGTACCAACGTGCGAACTATTCAACGGACCATCATTGATATGGGCTTTCGGAGCCGAAGGCCCACTCGTGTACCGTTGTTGACTGCACGACACAAAGCTTTACGCCTCGCCTGGGCCCGCCAACACCGCCATTGGACTGTTGATGACTGGAAACACGTTGCCTGGTCTGACGAGTCTCGTTTCCAATTGTATCGGGCGGATGGACGTGTACGGGTATGGAGACATCCTCATGAATCCATGGACCCTACATGTCAACAGGGGACTGTTCAAGCTGGTGGAGGCTCTGTCATGGTATGGGGCGTGTGCAGTTGGCGTGAAATGGGACCCCTGATACGTCTAGATACGACTCTGACAGGTGACAGATACGTAAGCATCCTGTCCGATCACCTGCACCCATTCATGTCCATTGTGCATTCCGACGGACGTGGACAATTCCAGCAGGACAATGCGACACCCCACACGTTGAGAGTTGCTACCGAGTGGCTCCAGGAACACTCCTCTGACTTTAGACACTTCCATTGGCCACCTAAATCACCAGACATGAACATTATTGAGCATATCTGGGATGCCTTGCAACGTGCTGTTCAGAAGAGATCTCCACCGCCTCGCACTCCTTTTGGATTTGTGGACTTCCCTGCAGGATTCATGATGTGAATTGCCTCCTGCATACCTTCAGACATTAGTCGAGCCCATGCCACGTCGTCTTGTTGCACTTCTGCGTGCTCGCGGGGACCCTACACGATATTAGGCAGGTGTGCAAGTTTTTTGGCTCTTCAGTGTAACTGTGTATATATTTTATACGAATGGTATATATGTTTAAAATCAAATCTTTACGAGAGCATCGGCTCTCAAGACCTCGCTGTTAAAAGGCGCCCGAAACTCTTCACATTAAAGTGATCACGCATATGTGTATGGACTATTCTACTGAGTTTACATAATAACATATTCTGTTCAACCCATTCAGGACTCTAAAATGGCATTTTTTTATTACACACTTAAAATACCTATTGCCCTCTAATCAAAGTCCGCAGAATATGCTCAGACATGGACTGCAGGACTGTCATATAGATATGTAATATGTATTGTACCATGAGGCTAGTTTAAATGAACTCTTATAAGAGCTATATATCGTACATATTTTTTAAAATCAAATAATCAACATTCGTATTGTAACTGAATGCATTACAATACAAAACAACTTGACGTCCGGTCCTATATACACCATGTGTGACCTTCGTCCCCTCAACTCCCCTGCCTTCGACACCGAAGCATGCGAAAGGCAGTGAGGAACCACACATCTCGCCTACAGAGCGCAGCAGCGCCGCGCCAGGAGTCTCTTCCTGATTGGTGGACCTGCGTTGTGGATCTCCTGCATTCGTGAGTTATCATTCGAGCCCTCACGGTGGTCACCTCGCCACTCAGTAACTCTGCTCTCAACTCCACACAATTACTATACTCTGTTAAAGAGCAGCTAAACCTTCACTCTAGTTAATATGATTTTATTTGCAATGCTTAGGTTCAACGAAGCTGTTACGCTACATATCATATAAGAAATCGCACGCAGTTTTTCCTTGATTACTTGGACACCAAAGTAAACCCGTAAACTAGAATACGCTCCCAGATACAATGATTACAAAGTAATAATCTACGACTCTGCGAACAAACAACAAGCGACGGACAACAAATCAAGTAATCCTGGCCTCGACGAGTCTCATGTGCATACTGAGTTATGGGATGGGGTACTGGGTATGGAGACGGCATCCCTCGACGGCATTGCTACCGATGTCGCAGTTCATTCTAGCAAGTCATAGCTCGGAAGGCAAGTCATGTCCATTAGAGGCGTCGCCCTTATCGAAATATTTATTTTCAATTTACTTTAACAAACTCTTGAGAAAGGTGCAGTCCTTAACTGTCCGGCCATATGTTTGAAAGCAGTCGTTTAGCTGGTTGAGCTTCGAGATCAGTTAAAGGTTTGCGATTATTATGTGAGGCACACAAGAAATTAAAACTTTCCAATGTTTTAGTTAAACTATAAATATTTTAGGTCAATATTTCTTAGTTTAAAAAAATTTAAATTCTTTCAATTTTCAATATACTTTTTTTTTAAATGACAAAATCGATTGTACAATAAAATAGAACCTAACGAGACATTCAAATATTATTTCTGTAACTATAAATGTCATTAAATCAATATTATTCACAAAAATTCATTATCATCCTATTTCCAAAATTCACTTTTTCCTCATTTCTGCTGTTTTATAAAAAATTAGTGATAGCGATAAAAATAAAACTCGCAATTACGTTTGAAACAAATTTTATTTTCGTAATAATACATCTTATTTTATTTAGTGGTGGTTTTATTAAACACAGGAGGATGTGTGGATCTCTTCCTTTTGCCGCCATATATGGAATGACCGATATTGCCCTCCACTTTAACTGCTTGCGTGATTGCTAAACCAACATGGGTGAGGCACCACGGAACCTTCTTACACAACCATTTTTTTTACAATTTAATTTTAAATACTTAAGCATTAGTAGTAGGGTTAGGCCGACTTTGGCGCAGGATTCATGATCCGGAGCTCGGAGCTACCAGCCACCTCGGTTGTCGAGGCGGCCTGGGCGGCCATGTTGTGATGGCATCCGGCAACCATATTGGATCTTGGTGATCTTAACCCTGTGCGTGTGACCTTAAATGACCGTAAACCCAATAATAATATTTTTAAAAAATCACATAAAATATAAAATAATTCTAAAAATCAAGGAATATATGATACTCTGCCCTACCCCTTTCCCTGCGCACCAAAACTCACCTCACCCCCTCCCCACGTTCTCCCATCCCAATAATGAAAAATCGAGAGATTTTTTTTTTTTTTTTAATATAATTGATGAACATACAACGTTAACCTTACACTCACCCCGCCACACTCGCCACGCCCCCTTTCCAACCCCACCCTTCTCAATGATTAAAAATCGAGTAAAATTGCAAAAAATCGAAAATTTGATTCTAAAATTTAGGAACATATAACTCCAATTACAGTACTTGACACCTGTACTTTGGAAACTCCTAATTGTACAACTGTACTTCTAATATAAAGTATGCAGTCAAGCTCTACAAGTAACTAGAAAATTGTGACGTCATATCCGATTTATTATCAAAAATATAAGTACACGAGCATAGAACATAACATGCATAGGAAAATTCTTGATGCATATATATGCAAAACAAGTCATATTTGTCATCGAGGATGCACTAGTAATCAGCGATTGTAATGCCATGTTAGAAATACATATGCAGTTGTACAGGTGCACTGCATTTAAACGTCTTATTTCCTTATTGTTTTGGTATCTCAGTCTGTTTAGAATGCACTCATTTCGACCCAAGGGTATCAGGTTTGTGACCGTTTGCCTTCCAGATGTCAGTTAGGATGGAAGTACGTACTGTAGCCTACATTCCGCCCTTGAATACTTCGAAAAAAAAATACACTAGCACCGCCTAGCAGCTAATAACCGAAACCAAGATGGCAGTCAAGCAGATGCAAGTAACCGGCATATTGCAGCGCATCAAGATGCCAACTCCTAAAACAAACACATCTGTTGACTGCAGCGCACTCAAGGAGACAACGACGGGACCCTAGATGACAGCCGGGAGAAGTCGAGTAATTGACCGACGCCAGCACATTCTAGCAGCCAAAGAGAGAAACAAATGGAGTGCACAAAAAACTGCCAGACGGCCGCACCGCACTATAGCTGTTGGGACTGGAAACAAACATGATGCCATCCTATGGTCAAAGTCAAGGTCACATATCCAAGATGGCATTCTAAGAGAATGAATGACGGAGCAGGATTATGGACGGGGCAGCTCCGCTGTCTAACGCCTGCGCTAGAACATACCATACCATATTACTGACTAGCATTGCCATTGTTCAGTGGAATTTTTCTGAGTACTTCCATTTTTCATGCTCCTTGAATTCGGTTGCTGGTCCATCTTTATTTCACTTCATCCCTAAGGGTGCCCTCAGAAAACTCTCAACTTTTGGAATGGTGACAGACTTAAAACGTAAATTAGTTTTTTTTTTTTTTTTTTTAAGTGTATTCAAAAGACACTGGTAAACTGCTCATGCACAAAGTAAAGACCATTTCACACGACCAAATTTTTATTGATTTCAATGGATTTAATTCAATAAGAATTGAATTATTAATTGAAAGTTTTGAAAGGCTTTTCATACATGCAGTTTTGTTCAATACATAATATTAAAGTAGCAACTTAAGATTTTTGACAAACATTTTTGGATAAATACAAATAAGTCTAGCTTTCACATACAACTGTGTTCAATTAATATTAAAGTGGTATCTTACATATTTTTTTCAAAAATATGTATATACATAAATTCTGGATTTTTTAAACTTTACAAATTATGCACTACAAAATAATTGACAATTTCAAAACAAGCATTTTTTTCTAATATGGTGTATTTACTTTGCATGAAATAAATATATTCAAGTAATTTTTGTATCTTAAATGCTTATAAACTACTGTATTACGACACGAAGACGACGTATTCCAGCCGGTGGTAGTTGCGCGTGCGGCCACAGGCGGCGCTGCGGCGAGGAGAGCGCGCTGTCTCTTTGTCTTGTCATCTATGACGCGCGAGCGGGCGGGCTGGCGGTAGTACCGCGACGCGCCGCTGGAGGCGCTGGCACAGCGGCGGCTGGCAGGTGTGTCCCGCCGTTGGAAGGAGGGGGAGACCCTGCCCTGGGCGGGGGACACGCACACACACGCCGTAGTCACGTATCTCATGTGGAGTATGGTGCTGCGTCTGCTGCTGCCGCTGTTCGCCATTGGGCCAGGTCAGTTACCACTGCGATGCCGGCCATACACTTAACACGATGTAGACCGATTATTCATCTTCTGCACGTGTACCCAACATTGACCTACCCCTCAAAGCAACGCAACTGTCAAAGTACGTGGTCGAAACTGATGAAAGTTTTTGTTTATATCTTAATTTTTAAATGACAAACACTATTATATGAATAAAATACTTTTACCAATTCGAATTTAATCAAACTGCTTACAAATTGGTTAGAGAGAAAGTATACATACATCTCAAAGTATTTGTTTACAAATCAGTTTTCTAACCTAACATACAAACCATGTTGTTTTCTCTAGACGAGTTGACAGAAAAGCAGTTCGATGTTGGGACACGGATATTGGTTGTGCGCGACCAGCGATAACGGTCTACCTCGTCTTTAGTGTATGATACCGGCGCTTCCACTCGCACAGAGCAGAGCGCCATGCCAGTTGCGCAGGAAACAATCTCCGAGTCCCAATCCTATACTCCTCCTTTGTTCGCCTCTGGAACTGTCAAAGCCGCCAAATACTGTACCCCTAGGGACACCCGATTTCCGCGAAGAGTTTCTGTCTTACATTCACTCCCGCGGTTTGCTGGTTTTATTTCCTGCGCATCGTAGGGCACGTTCCTGCAAATGACGGAGCCGCGGTGGCTCAGCGGCTAGAGCGCTCACCTCCCGCCGAGGCGAACCGGGTTTATATTCCCGGCGAGGCCGCATCCGGATTTTCGCATGTGGAAATTCTCTCCGGACGAAGCCGCTGGTCGGTGGGTTTTCTCGGGTGTCTCCCGCATTCCGGTGCTGCTCCATTCTCACCTCGCTTCATCCTCGTCGTCTCTGAAGATCCCGATGTTAAGAGCCGCCCAGACATCTCCATTCCACTCCCGCGAATGACAAACACCACTAGGGCAACCCAATTCTGATTGGTTCAATAAAGTATCATAATATATTCTCACAAATACACACATGAACCTTTTTTTTTCGCGAAAATAAGATGTACCTATGGATATCCTAATAGAGGACACTCTGTATACATATTACAAACCACTTTTTATCCGTGAATTTTACGGCATTTGAGCGAAATTGCATCTGTTTTCTGCATTACACTTGATTGTGAAACTATAAATAAATTACCGTTGTATTACTACCACGCAATTAAAAAACATACAGGCGAATGAACAATACGTAACAGTAAGGAATCATAATTCTGTATATCTTTTCACAGAGTTCATCCTAGAAAACGCTAGCGAAACTGACTTCTTCGCCATGCTAAGCAAGTGAAGTGTACGGCATTGTCTTGGGCTGAGGTTAGCACACGCTTTACGTAAATACGTGCTTTGCTACTTTAGTACTCGTTCTGTAACGAAGTTGTAATAAACCTGGGATACACTCAAGTACACGTGATCCAGCGGCCGTAACACTATTGGAACACGTGACTTTGACAGTTCCGAAGGCAACTTGCGGGCTAATGCTGTTGACATGGGCAGAATACTGAACCACTTTATATGATGTTCACAGTAAACTGAGCACTTTAACGACGCTGTTTAAGAAACACTTATACGCGCATTGTGTATTATTCCACCGTATGTCAAACTAACATTTCCATGGGTCGGATCACTAAATATTACAATTACTAAACAAATTCGCTTATTCTCGCACTTGTATCCACTGGGAAAACAAAGAAAAATGAATCATCTGAGTAGTCGCAAATGTTTTCCTGACAATGTTAACTCAAGGTTAAGACATGGAACTACTTTCCCTCCGTCGTCACCAGCTCACCTGGGCTCATGCCGGTCAGTCGTCACCAGCTCACCTGGACGTATGCCGGTCAGTCGTCACCAGCTTACCTGGACTTATGCCAGTCAGTCGTCACCAGCTCACCTGGACGTATGCCGGTCAGTCGTCACCAGCTCACCTGGGCTCATGCCGGTCAGTCGTCACCAGCTCACCTGGACTTATGCCACTCAGAGTGTGGCCGTAAAAATGTATGGAGGTAGGAGCAATAACATTTCTCAGGTTGATCTAAAAAGTGCTCAGTTTACCGCGAAGAACCTGTACATCCTATTTGCATTATCTTCCAACTTTTTGAATAAAACCTTTGAAACATCACCTCGTGTATAACGTGTTCGGTTGTTTCCCAAATATGCCATGTAATAAAGGCGTTTCATACTTCTGTTAACATACGAGTATCTTATTTTTGGTCCAATTAAACTTTTACTTATATTTGATACATGAATTATAATATTTCATCTCCAGTAGATATGAATAAAAACTAAGAGAAAATAAATGTGTTTTAATACCTGGTAAGAAATAGTTCTCATGTAAAATATAATTAAACTGAGTGCGCACAAGTGTGGTGCGTTGTCCTTGTGGCGGTGGAATGTTCTGGACTTGGCTAAACTTTGCTTGCATGAGGCGAAGAATTATCCTTGAAAGTAGAACTTTAGCCGAGCTACAGAAAATTTTCATGTGACCATAATTTGACTATACGTCAGCTTCAGACTACGCCCATGCCGTGTTCACTAGAAGATACGGTGGTGTAGTCAGAAATACACGCATAGTTTCGCGTTATACTTCAGTTTAATGCCGCGTGGCCAGGCGGAACAGATCTGGACCACACAGAACTTCCTCGCTGTCTGAGTAAACACGGTTCTTGGTAGTTCAGCAGTTTCCCGTCAATGTTGCGGTAATCATTTATATGTCGCTCTCATAAAACACTGGCACAGCTGAGAGTGGATTGCAGAAGTTTTTGGACGGCTCGTGACATCGGCGTTTTGACAGCCAACGAGGATGAAGAGAGGTGCGTATGGATCAGCGCTGGACTGAAAGGGCGGGGGCAAGCGGGAGATCCCCGAGGAAACCCACCAACCAGCGGCACCGTCCTTACATTGCCAGAAAATACGGGAGCACCCCCGTCGGGAACCGAACGCGGTTCGCCTTGGTCGGAGGCGAATATTCTGACTAAGCTACACCGCCGCGGCTTCATGTAAACACTACGATACATGGAATGATTTGCAAATTTACCATATCAGTGTACGAGTAGGGTGATAAGAGCGCGAATGGTAAATTCTTCTATGGTATCGTTCCTACGTTTGCTCGCGAAAGTGTCAAATAGGCCTACGTCTCAACTTCGTGTAGTATCAACAGTAAACATCCCCATATTTTCTGCCTGATACACTGCAGTTTACTAAGTTTACCAGAATGTTTTTTACAGTGTATGGTGTGAGACCGTTATACATGTATAGACGAATATGGTAATCGGTGCCAGTAGTTGTAAATACTTGAGTTAACTACACATGTCATACAGTTTTTTCAAGTTTTCCACTTTGTGGAGCCCTTCTCTAGTTAGCGCACCTTCTAGAGCAGTGGTACTCAAACTGCGGCCCGCGGGCCTATTCTTTGTGGCCCGCGCTCGCCGGCTTCAGTAGATACAAGTTACCAAATTATTATTTTTAGGGTGTCTGTTACAAAAATAAAAAAGCAATACATAATACGAATTTATTAAAAGTTAAAGTCACTGATGAAACTAGACGATATTTTTCATTATTTTATCAGTCATGCGACTTCTGTACATATTTTTGATGTAATACTTCAGCCCACCATCACCGTATCAAACGAACAAACAAACGACTTGCAAGACGATACACGACACTCTGAATTTTAAATGTCACCGAATTACCTACCTACTTTTAGTTCACAAATATTATTACGTCAAGTGTCGTAAGTGCGGCCCGCGGCGGTATTAGTTTTTCTTAATATGGCCCATTAAATAAAAAGTAGCACTGTTCTAGAGTAACCCTGCAAGCTGGTGAGTTGTAGTTGCAGTACCAGCGAGGTGAAAGTTCACTTATGTTCGAGTGCACGCAAGACAGGGAACTCTGACGTGGTGCCGTGTTGTAACGTCTCTCTCTGTACCGGGGAAATGCTTCTGTGCCACCGTGCATTTCACAAACGTCGTAGCATGTTGCCAGTATCACGACACTCTGGCTGCTATCGAACATCATATGACGTCGCCTGCTTTCAACTCAGTTCTATGGAGTTTGCTGTGATATTGCAAAGTGCTGCATTTTTCAAACACGTTGATCACGTAATATTACGTAGCCAACACTTACGGTGTAGGGCATGTGAAGGTAGTGTGGGCACCTTAGCCGCGCAGTTACAACAGTTACCCAGTTTTTTATTCCTTTATTTTGTTCCTTTTCCAGTTCCTTTTGGAATAGCAGTTTTCGACCCTCCTTTTCTCCTGGTGGGGGTTCNGGCGTTGGCCAATTCGTCCCCTTTAATTTTTACATGCTTCCTTTTCTTCATTCCATTGTAATTTTTTCACTTGGGGGTTTTAGTGAGTTTTCCCCCCGTTGTTCTTCTACTAATCTTTGTTTATTTCTTTTCAACCTTCCTTTCTTGATTCACCAATGTCCACGTATGTAGAAGAGCTCCATTGAGAGCTGGAATGCATGTATCTTATCACTACTATTCATATTATTAATTCTGTAAAGGGTCATTATGTAAATAAAGACAATATAAAATCAAATCAATCGCTCGTACGCTTGGCTGAAGGGGACATTGTAGGGTGCATCCATGCACTTCCTGCGAATTCGGACAGCGACGATGTGACGTCATAGCCCCAATGCACTTTTAAAGGCCACGAAATCAGCCCTTGGCTATTGAATTTAAACAATTTTAAAAAATGAAACAAGTAAAGAAAAAATTCCTAATCCCGGTATTGAAAGGTGGTGCTGGATAGCGGCGAAGAGTATATAAATACAGACACGAAACGGCGTGGTGGCTGCTTTCATGTGGGCGAAACCATTCTCCGATTGGCTGCAGGAGTCTCTAGGAATGAGTTTTGTGTCTAACTGGCTGCTGCGTGCTGCCGGCTGACAAAGCAGGTTAGGCTGTGATTAGGGACGCCCGCATTTCGCGGAATGATTTCCACACAGGCGAGTTTGCAATACCCTACGGACGTTCCAGCAGTTCTCTTCTCCTTGTTGACGACGTGTCTTTGTGAGAAGACATCTTCCTACCTGACTGGCCAATCAGAGCTCGGTAACTTCAATACTGCGCGTCTGTGATTCGCGCGCAAGACACCTAAGACGCGCAACACGGAAGCCAACCAATCACGAAAGCGGACCTGAGCTAAAGTGTTGTGAAATACACCTGGCCAGAGAATTCTTCTGGAGAAAATCGGGCGTCCGTGGCTATGATTAACGAACGCCTTCCCGACATGTCACTGGTCAGTGACGCCATCTTGGTGGCGCGTGCGGCTGGAGTTGGCGGAATAAGCTTCTGTCTCACCTTTGCATTCTTAAGGCCCCCGCCTACCCGGCGTGTTTTTTCTCCGCATTCGAGGCCCGAGAATCACGGAAGCGAGTGCCCCGTCGCCGCTGAGCGCAAGGCCCTGAACAGACGTGCAGTGTATCCACGGGACTTTCAGCGGTGACCCTGTTATGTTAATGATGGCTAGTCTGTAGGAAGGTTTAATGCATGTAGTCGTGTGTGTATCTGAAGCAGTTTCTAATGTGCGTGACGTCTTGAAAGCACTGGACAGCCCTCGTCTGACGCGTGTGTTCTTTTCGTTGATCAGCGCATTAGACGCACACGTTTAATAGTTCCGTAGAAAATCACGTATTTCCAACACTGCGACGCAGTTCAAGCCCCGGGTAGGCGGGGGCCTTAAGTGCTTTGTGAGAGCGGGTTGTTGCCGTACACGGTGTCGTCGCCGCCAAGTAAGTCAAGGTCACAGCCTCGATGTTTGGCTGCGAATCGCTCCACGCTAAACACTCTGTTGCTCGTCGGAAACGCAGATGAAGTGTGAGGTGCACTACCTTTCGTCTTCTGTTTCGTGTCCGCAACAACGTCTTTGGAGTTCCCAGTGGTTGCCAACGGCACTGTTACAATCACGAAGTCAAACAGTGGCGTGACGTTGGTTTAAATTTACTTTTCCAGCAGTTCTGCGCTTTTATTTAATAAATTTTCCGCGGTTAATTGAGCGCTTTTGAAATCGAAATTAAATAAATGTGACTGACCATACGGGCACACGAACTGGCGTGCGTTCAATAAAGTTGGTAACGACGGGGCGAAAGTAGTTCCATGTCCTAATGTTGGTTTAAAGGGATAGGCAAACATTTATGAACCCCAAATTACTTCATATACTTTCCGCTTTCTTAAATCCATATAAGTGTAAGAATTATAAAATTTACGCAATACTTCCTTTTCTATTATTTCCACAGTTACACTGGATCAACGCATGAATAAAGTGATCAGGCTCATGGCAATGTTAATTTTACACATGGCGGAAGAATACATATCACGCCTACACGCAAATATTAAGCATAGCTTTCTAAAGAGCTCAGTTTACCGTGAACACCATATTAATGACAATAGGTGCACAAAAGACTGGAAGTGTGTCTTCTAACACTTTTCGATCGTTAAACATCTACTGAAACTGAGGACATCCTAGAAGTGTCTTCTTTATCGACCACTGCAGTTCTGCTCCTCTGTGCAGTTCCTCGAGCCCCCGCCCTCTGCGACTACGGTATCCATACACATTTACGGGGCTACACAAAGTCCTTTTTTGACTACCAGTCAGCCAGCTTACGTTTTGTCAGCTTGTATGGTGCACGTGGTTTACAGCTCGAGTCACAATACTTGTCCTCCGCCATCGTCTTCACAGTGAGCACACATGCATGTATGCAGTATTGCCTACGAACTAGGCGTCGCATAGCTGCAGCGGGATATATGTGTGCGTCGTACACGAAAACGGTGGATCCTGGACATTTCAACAAGAGGGCCACTTGTGTTAGTTAGATCTTACTGCTCAATAAACCAGCATCAAACGTTTCTACTGCCTGGCAGTATAAATGTTGCCGGCAGTACGAGGGTAGCCATCCTTGTTATTTTCCTTTCGGAGGAAGATATTAATGTGACATTGTGCTTAGATTTATGATCCCGATAACATACAACAATGTTCGGAGAATCGTAATTTTATTTCACTTCGTTTCCGATACTTTGCAAAAATACGTTTCAAAATCTCCCTTTTTGAAGGCTTTTATCCCCCTTAATATTCAGTGTAGGTGTAAAGTGTTCCATACATTTCCCACTTGATTTTGCATAAGAAATCACCTCACGAAGTTTGTTGGTCTAATTCCGCCACATCCTGTTTAGTACTCACAAATGCCAAACAGCGACATACACAATTGAGACTTTTGATAACGTTTTTGTTTCTCCTTTGCAAAAGTAAAAACGAATTAAGTAAACTACCGGCGTGACATTAAAATGCAATATCAATAACACGCATTTAATGTATGATTACATTGGTGCTAGATTCTGGCTTATCATAGAGACGACCCTATTTTATTTACTCTGCAGCTTGCGTGCATAAAATAAAACAGTAATGATAATGCATATGTTGAGGTTACGGCGAATTAGCGGAATCAGTGCTTGTTAATGTTCAAAAGTCTGCAGCATTTGTTTCGTATCTGACATCCGTACACATTGTTTTGATTCCTCCCACCAACGCGAACCGCCTTCGATTCCCGGCTGGGTCACTCCCGAATTTTCGCACGTGAGAATCGTTCCGAACAATGCCCTCTGGTCGGCGGGTTTGCTCGGGGATCTCCTGTTTCCCCGCCCTTACATTCCGGCGCTGCTCCATACTCGCCTCGCTTCACTCTCATAGGCTCTCAAGACCTCGATGTCAAGAGCCGCCTAACACATTACCCGGAGTATACTCGCTCACATCTGACGTATTGCGGAGCAGGTAGGATCACAGTCAGTGCTGCGCCAATCAGAAGCCACCACCAATGCAGACAGCGCCTTTGTCTGGGCAATGCGACTGGTTGCCGCTGGAACAACAACTAGTTTATAACTGGTTGCTTCTTGTGCCACGAATCTACTGAAACCATTCCCATACGTTACAAAGTGTCTGTTGTCGAAGAAATCTGTAACCCATTTCCAAACCAAATTTTTCCTATTTTGCAACACCTGAAATGAAAAATTCATGTGTACGTTAAGGGGCTGAACCTCTCTCGCTCGTTCTGATTGGTCCAGTGAGATAATCGCTGCTTTGATGTTGAGCATCGCCCAACCAGAAATCCTTGAAGAGACCATGGAGTTTTGAAAACTGTCTTCACACGAATATTTTTCGCGATGGATCATTATCTACAGTTATGATACAAAACTGTAAGACACTCGACCGTATCAGAAAGTGGAAACTTCTTAGGCTGAGTTCACGATGAAACACGTGTGCGTCACGAACAAGCGCGTACCAAGATGGAAGTAGGTGTTATTTATGGCACGGTTCATGGTGCGTAAACAGTGCGTAAGCAGCGCTAACGTGCACGATGGCCTTGAACCGTGCTACAAGTACTACCTACTTTAATTTTGAAACGTACTCGTTCTTCGTCGTAAAACGAACTTAACTCTTACGCAAAGATGTTCTCGTGCCGGGGGAGAGTGTGCTAGAAGTCAGCTGGGGACGGAAAGTGTAAAAGTTTTCGAAGCCAAGTACAGACCACAAAACACCTTCCTTTCCCTTCATCCTCACCTTTCAACC